>JAFVLL020023781.1:0-19974 GCA_021397915.2 Tor tambroides
ATCCATTTCTAGGCAAATTTAATCAAATATTTCCTCTGGTGTAACATGATGTATTTCCTCAGCATTGGTAATCTTTAAATTCAGCCTGTGCAGAAGAGGTTATGTACTTGTCCACACTCTTTGCCGGAAACTTCTCTTCAATTGCCTGAGAGCCGCAGAGGCAGACAGACAGATCGAAGATGAGCGAAAAGAATGATTAAAATAATAAAATGATTTACCTTAAGTTTCCTGCTAGTTTCTTACTTTCATTTGTATTTCAGTTGTACTGAAATGTCTTAGTCTAACACTAAAACGGTTCTCCATACTCTGTCACCTGTCCCTGTTCACATATTTCAAGAAAGAGTATGCACTTCAGGCTGAGAGAAAGAGTGAAAGCCAAAAGAGTGACAAAGAGGACTCAAACAGACACATTCATATTCACTTGTTCTTTCTGACTGTCACTGGGGAAAAGAGGGGGGGGGGGGCGTTGAATGGGTTTGCAAAAGAAAAAAGAACCTACGTTTAAAGAGCAGGACAAGAATAAAAAAGTTTTGACATGAAACAATCACTCACAGTCAAATCGTAAATTCTGAATAATTTTTGCACTTTATGACTAGTCAGTTCCTGCACTAGGACAGCAGTTCAGCCATGCATTTCAGATTCTATTGACCTGTTTTTGCATGCCGATATATTCTAAACTTTCAGTGTAGATGCCCTTTGGTAGATGCAAATATTCTGACTTTGGAAAAGTGTAAGAGAGAAAAAAAGAAATTCCTTAGGCAAAATAACCATTCATAATCACTCGCAGATCAATGCTGTCAATCAGGCAAGCATGTGCAAGAGAATATAAAAACCTACAAGCTGAATTGGGAGAGTTTCAAAGGTCATTGAATATTCAAAATGTATTCAGGATTCAGTGGGAGGAAGTAGTTACAAATGTCATTTTGTGTTTAAGCCAAACAGTTCATCTGGGGAAGATGCCGTGGCCCTTGGCCCTTGAACAAGATACAATAATAAAATACAGCCCATAATAATTATGAGGCCAGACATTGGAATGGCAGAGATCCACATTAAGGATGACTGAAACAGTCAGATAATCACAATTTTAGGCTATTAGAGCGATTTAACCATTTTTATAGCTTTAGCATAATCGTGAAACTTCATGAGGACCATCAGGCCATGGTACAATATATATTACATTTCAATACGTAGCAGCATAGCAAAAAATATAGCCTCCCTTAGCGGTGGCCTTGCTGTCAAATTTATTACAGTTTTAATGGGGAATGGGGATGAAAATCAAAAAATCCATTCAGTCATTCTTGTATAAGGCTTGGTCTGAAAATGATCTGACCCAATTTTGGTGCAGACTGGAAAAAGAAAATTGTCAGAGAAGCAAAAAAAAAAAAAAATCTAGCTCAAACAGAGCATGACACTAGCCATGGAAAAATCCTTGGTTTGATTACCAAAGAATGCATGAGTTGAAATGCATACTTAAAAAATGTATTGAAAAAAAAAAAAAAATCTGCCAAATGCATTGAATTGTTTTTTTGTTTTTTGCAAAACGAGGGTAAACTAAATAGAATTTTAGAGACAAAACTAAAAGGTGTAAAATATAATCCAGAGGACACACAAGATTTCAACAGATGGCAGTAGCAAGTCACCTCAAAAAAGAACATCCTTGATGGATTGACTTGCTGATATATGATGTCCAATCCAAAACCCATCTAATCTGTGTGCAATGACACTGGAATGAAGGAGAAAGAGCCCATAATAACTAAATCAACCCTAGGAAACAGGCAAGAGAGGGTGGTAGGAGGTGGGGGTGGAGTTGATCGCGCTTCTCGTGACTCCTCCTGGAGAGTACAATGTCAAGGCATTTTTCAGAAATCTGTCATTACCCTCCATTATATCTCAATTGTATCTCACAGACTCCAGTGCTAAAACTCAATGCTTAAAGGTATAGAGGTATAGCTCACCAAAAAATAAAACTTTGCTGAAAATGTCAGGCCATCGAAGATGTTTTATTTATTTATTTTTTAACCATTTCTCCAAATTTACCAATGGATTCTCAGCAATGAATGGGTGCCGTCAGAATGAGAGTCCAAAAACATCACAATAATCCATAAGTAATCCACAGGACTCTAGTCCATCAGTTAACATCTTGTGACATGAATTTAAAAAAAAATCCATCATTAAGGATTTAAACTTTGAACTGTTGCTTTTGGCCAATTCAAAATAGCGCTTGCTCCAGCGGAAAAAGTTTGCTCACATCAAAATACACAGACATATTTGTTTAAAACTGTTTTGGATGGTTTTTCATTATAAACAGTGTTTGATCTGTGCTTATTTCTCTCCCAATTTAGATGCAGGGCCGCTGCTGGCCAAATGGGTGTCCTAAGCAGGATTGTATTGTTGTGCCCACTCCCTTAAATATTATGGAAGTGGAAGTTAAAAAAAAAAAAACCTACTATAGGGGACAAAATAGAACTTTAATAAAATATAAAAATAAATAAATAAATAAATACATTGTAATTAAATTGTATTATTTACAAATTACAATTATAGCTCTAGACAGTTACCAATGGCTATTATTTTATTAATACAGTTGTCTGATTGATTTTATGGTCTCAGGCATTCAGAAATCACGCAAAAGAAAACTAAGCAGTTTTACTATGAAAACCATGGTTAATTTTTGTAAGGGTTGTGATGTCCATATGTTTTTTTGTTGAAGAAATTATAGAGGCTGTGTCATCTATTGCAAAAAGGTAGCCAAAAATTAAATATTAAGTGGATATTTGAATTAAATGTTTGGTCAATAGCCTATTAAACAAGGATATGATCGTCCTGTAAATGTAACAGCAGCAGTTACCAGGCCTTTGGCTCCCTTTGCAGGCATTTGTAATAACATGTAATGTTGAAAAAAACAATAGAAACCATCACAAAATTTGTAATGGTTTTACTGTTATAATGGGACTTGTATTGGTTTTAATGGAAACTGTAATGGACCCTGTTGGTCTCTACTGGTAATTGGTCACCTTCTATTGGTGGCTTGTTAAAACCAATAAATCCTAATGGAATATGTCCCAAAACACACTACAGAAAACCATTTTTTAATGGTTAAAAGTTGATGGTTTGTAATTTTTGTAATGGTATCTGTGATTTATTTGTGATTCATTTGTGTTGGTATTAGAATTTTCTGTGATGGTTCTATTGTTTTTTTTCAGCAGGGTTGCCTCATTGTTTTTATATAATGTATTTTAAGTCATTTTAAAGGCTGTTGTTGGCCTAGGTTTGTTTTTATAACCACAAAAAATATTATCTTAATACTTCTTTGTACAGTCATGGCTAAAAATATCGGCACCCTTGGTAAATATGATCAAAGAAGGCTGTGAAAATTAATCTGCATTGTTAATCCTTTTGATCTTTTATTTAAAAAAAAAAAATCACAAAAATATAACCTGTCATTGGATAATAAGAATTTAAAATGGGTGGAAATCTCATTATGAAATAAATGTTTTTCTCAAAATCATGTTGGACACAATTATTGGCACCCCTAGAAATTCTTATGAGTAAAATATCTCTGAAGCATATTCCCATTCATAATCACAATTTGAGCACTTGAAAGACAAACATGAAATTATCCAGCTATGCTTCCTGTTTCACAGAATATGCAAATAGGAGGGAAAACAAAGCCCAAATTCCTAATCATCCATCACAATGAGAAAAATAAAGAATATATTTCTGATAAGCAGCAAAAGATACACTGAGTCATGCAACGAGTGGAAGTGGTCACTTAAGAAAAGAGTTGAGAGCAGTGGAATTCTATTTCCACCATCAGGGCAATCATTAAGAATTTCCAATCAACATAAAATGCTGCTTAGAAACTGCCTGAAAGAGGAATGCAGGCCTTGAGATCGCCCAATGCACGGAGAAGGAGAGATTTGAGTGGATGACTTCCAAGGACCACAGCTGAGAATGGTAGAAATAGTAGAGTCTCAAATGGAAGGCCTAAAATTGTCAAACAGCACGTACATCACCACACAAGTTTTGGGAGGGGTTTCAAGAAAATCTCTCCCACTTACCAAAAACAAACTCCAGCATATTCAGTTATCAGACACGACTGGAACTTCAAATGGGACTGGCTTCTATGGTCAGGTGAAACTAAAAAAATGAGCTTTTTAGAAGCAAACACTCAAGATGGGTTTGGTGAACACAAGGATAAAAAGTACCCCAGGTGTACAATGAAATATACTGCTGTATTTTTGATGTTGTGGGTCTATATTTCTGCTGGAGATCCTGGACATCTTGTTTAGACACATGGCATCATGGATTCTATGAAATACCAACAGATAAAAAAAAAAATCAAGAAGTGACTGACTCTGTTAGAAATCTTATAATGGGCCATGTTTGGATCTTCCAACAGCACAATAATCCAAACACAAACCTCAAAAACAACACAAAAATGGGTCACTGAGCACAAAACCAAGGTTCTGCTGTGGCCATTCCAGTCCTCTGACCTGAACTCTATAGAAAATGTGTGGGTGAACTGAAGAGAAGAAGCACCAACATGGAGCTGGGAATCTAAAGGGTCTGGAGCCTGATGAAGGAATGTCTGACTTTTGTTTGTGTTCTCTAACCCAGTGCATTATAGAGAAAATTTTTGATGCTAAACTGCAAAAATGAGGTTTCAAAAGTATTGAATAAAAGGGTAAAAATAATGTATTAGAGAAAACATTTATTTCATACTGATATTTCTCCATTTTAAATTTTATTATCCAATGAAAGGTTAGATTTTTGTGATTTTTAAAATAAAAGATCAAAAGGGCTAATAATGCAGATTTCACTTTCACAGCCTTCTTGATCATGGATACTATATGCAATATTTAATAAGACTGTATATTATTATTTTAAGTAAATAAAACCATATTACTCATGCTGCAAGAACCATGATTTTTGTTTGTTTGTTTGTTTGTTTTAGTTGTGTTAAAAACATGGCTAACTTTTGTAAGTGAACATGGAAGCTCAGAGAGAATATTAGATGCGTTGGTGGTGGTGAAATTATTAACAACATTAAAACACGTTATTAATCTCAAACCCAAAAAAGTTTGGCTACCTGAAAGTGACGCACGGGCTTCGTTTTCATCTTTTTTTTTTTTTTTCCTTTTCTTGGCGCCGGATTGCTGATGTCTTTTCACGGGCATAGTTGTCCATCAATTATGATCATTTGCATTCAGTCAAAGAAACATGCAGGTGTGAGCGGTCATGGGTGGATGTGGAATGGCGGTTTTTTTTTTTTTTTTTTTTTTTTTTTTTTGAGCAACTGGGATGGTGCCCCCTCTGGGAGTGGGTGCCCTACGCAAACTGCGTACTTCCCCTGCGTTCCATTCGGAAGGGCTCATCCCTATGCCCTAATCCCTTCAAAGGGTTTACTCTCCAGAGTGAGAGTTTTGAAGGGTTGAAGGGTGTAGGGGACCAAACAAATGTTTCTTAAAGTGCCCTTCTGCGTCATCATCTCATGCCCACATGGAGGCGCCGTCATCATGCAAAGTATCTGTGCAAAGCATCATGGGAGCCCAGAGTGTCCATCAGTTGTACCCTTCGAAATCCTTCATTCCGAAGGTCCCTTTGAAGTGGACAGTTTTGAGCACTTCGGTTTGGAATGACACTTCAATATGGCGGCCATGATTGTTTTCACTCCGAAGTGCCCTTCGGAGGGCGATATATCCCGTTTGGAATGCACCGTCTGTGTATAGGGAGCGGCGGTACTGTTTAGACGAGTCAGCTTTTTTCACTGGAGAAAGCAATATTATGGATATGGTCTCATATTTTAGCAGGAAGCAACCATTTGAATTTACAGTAGAAATGTTTAAAATAATAAGATATGTTTATTACAAACACACACCTTTTCACTTCAGAACATGTTAATTCATGGACTGAAATTTTGTGGATTACTGTGATGTTTTATCAGCTGTTTGGACTCTTATTTTGACAGCACCCATTCACTGTAGAGGATTCACTGATGAGCAAGTGATGTAATCCTAAATTTCTCCGAATCTGTTCTGATGAAACAAGCTCATCTACATTTTAAAAGGCCTGAGGGTGAGTACCTTTTCAGCTAATTTTCATTTTTTGGGTGAATTATTCCTTTAAGTTTCCTGCTTAAGACCCTAATGATCACACAAATGAGAATGATAACAACTGTGCTCAGATTTGGCAAGATACAAAAGTATGCAATAATAAATCAGAGATCTCGATATGAACTCACAGATTTCTCACCATTATCTTCTAAGACCAAATTGTCTGAACTTTTCTGCATTACTACTATAGCTCTCTTCTATGACATAAGACATCCAAAGTGAAACCTAAATAAAATGTAACTGAGAACTTAATTTAGTCTCATGTGAAAGAGCAACCATTGAGCAATAACACTTTCCTCCAGGAGTACATCACATCACACAAAGCAAATTCAGTGGAGAAAAGTGAGAGTGAAAATTCAGTGAGAAAAGTTTTGCTTGCACAGTCAAATTGAACAAATTAGTAGAGCATTTGATAGAGGATTTAAATGAGAGAGAGAGAGAGAGAGAGAGAGAGAGAGAGAGTTAATCTCTATTTAACAGCCCTTGTTTGCTTAATCAAACAGTTACTATATTTGAAAAGCAGCAAATTCAAAATCGTTGGTTTATAAATGTGGACTGTTTTACATGTTTGCAATCTCACACATTTTGTAACTCTAACAAGTTGTCTTGCGGATGTCTAAAAGTTAAAAAAAATCATACTTTCCAGTAACCACTGACAACATGACTGCATAATGTGGCTGGCCAGAATATTCTGACACACAAACGCTAGAACATCTTGGCTTGGCCTCACGGGAATCCATTTGCTGACCTTTATAGAAGACCAGCCGGATAGAACACAAACATTTAGGTGCTGGTTAGTTACGAGGGTAAAACAATATGCCAGATAACTCAACTACTCTAAAGGGCAATGCATTTGCAGCTAATACATTAGCTAAAGTCGGTACTGCAAGCTAATTCAGCACTCGTGGTCACGAACAGACAGATTGGGGAAGTTATTTTGACTGTGTCCAAAATCTACGGCTTTGCTGCCCAGTCAGGCAATGACAAGCAGTATCTCCTGGAAACAGATTTAAAATGCACCATAATGCCATGTCTAATGATGTAGAGCAAATTCAAGACTAATGTATATTTCCCTGTAGAAATGGAATATTTTCATTTTCACCAACCACTAAAACACATGTACAGGATTGTAAAATATCTATATAAAATGAATATTATTACCTAACTGTTTGGTCACACTTTATTTTAAGGTCCAACCTTAACAAACCATTACCTACAACTTTTGCCTCAATAAACTACTAATTTGCTGCTTATTAATAGTCAGTTAGGTAGTTGTTAAGTTTAGGTATTGGGTAGAAATAGGGATATAGAATATGGTCATACAGAATATGTGCTTTATAAGTACTAATAAACAGACAATTGCCTATGTTAATAATAGGCATGCTAATAAGCAACTATAACCCAAATTCCGGAAATGTTGGGACATTTTTTAAATTTGAATTAAATGAAAACTAAAAGAATTTCAAATCACATGAGCCAATATTTTATTCACGATAGAACATAGATAACATATCAAATGTTTAAACTGAGAAATTTTACAATTTTATGCACAAAATGAGCTCATTTCAAATTTGATGCCTGCTACAAGTCTCAAAATAGTTGGGGCGGGGGCATGTTTACCATGGTATAGCATCTCCTCTTCTTTTCAAAACAGTTTGAAGATGTCTGGGCATCGAGGTTATGAGTTTCTGGAGTTTTGTGTTGCAATTTGGTCCCATTCTTGCCATGGTCGTCTTTGACGCATTTTTCGTTTAATGATGCGTCAAATGTTTTCTATAGGTGAAAGATCTGAACTGCAGGCAGGCCAATACAGCACCCGGACTCTTCTACTATGAACCCATGCTGTTGTAATAGCTGCAGTATGTGGTTTTGCATTGTCCTGCTGAAATACACAAGGCCTTCCCTGAAATAGACGTCATCTGGAGGGGAGCATATGTTGCTCTAAAACCTTTATATACATTTCAGCATTTATAGTGCCTTCCAAAACATGCAAGCTGCCCATACCGTATGCATTTATGCACCCCCATACCATCAGAGATGCTGGCTTTAAAACTGAACACTGATAACACGCTGGAAGGTCTCCCTCCTCTTTAGCCTGGAGGTCATGGCGTCCATGATTTCCAACAAGAATGTCAAATTTTGACTCGTCTGACCATAGAACACTTTTCCACTTTGAAACAGTCCATTTTAAATGAGCCTTGGCCCACAGGGCACGACAACACTTCTGCATGTTCACATATGGCTTCCTTTTTGCATGATAGGGTTTTAATTGGCATCTGCACATGGCATGGCAGATTGTGTTTACTGACAATGGTTTCTGGAAGTATTCCTGGGCCCATTTAGTAATGTCAATGACAGAATCATGCCGATGAGTGATGCAGTGTCGTCTGAGGGCCTGAAGACCACAGGCATCTAACAAAGGTCTTCGGCCTTGTCCCTTACACACAGAGATTTCTCCAGTTTCTCTGAATCTTCTGATGATGTTATGCACTGTAGATGATGAGATTTGCATGAGATTTGTTCTGTTGTGAATAAAATATTGGCTCATGTCCCAACATTTCCGGAATCTGGGTTGTAGTTACAAGTGAGAATTGGTCCCTATACTAAAATTGGTCCCTATACTTATCAACTATAATACATTTAAAATGTAATACGTGTCTGTGATGGCAAAGCTAAATTTTCAGCAGCCGTTATTACATTCATAAGTGTCAAATGCTCTTTCAGAATGTTTCTTTTTTTTTTTTAATCAGTGTTGAAAACAGGTGTGCAACTTAATATTTTGAGAAAACTGTGATACATTTTTTTTCTTAGATGAATAAAATGTTCAAAAGAACATTATTTATTTGAAATATAATTCTTATAAAAGCATTTACTGTCACTTTTGATCAATTTAATGAATCCTTGCTTTATAAAAGTATTAATACTTTGCTCTCCAACACTAGAGCAGAGAATAAAACTGTAATGTAAAATGAACATTACTATCCTTCCAACTTTCTTTTTCATGATGTGAAGTAAAGCACATTTGTATAGACTGTGCTACTTTATTACTGCCTGCATTAAAGAATGTATTCATGTGTTCTAAACTGCTGATGGCTCACAGTTTAGAGGATCATTTCAAACCCCACAGCCATGGTTATTATCCAGAGAGAGAGAGAGAGAGAGAGAGAGAGAGAGAGATAGAATGAGACTTTATATATTGCATATTGTGTGTGTGTGTGTGTGTGTGTGTGCGTCCGTGCACACTCTGCACTGTGACTCTAATAAATTATTTGATAGCGACACTTCCATGCACATGCATATGAGGCTAAGGAAATTATCATCCCATTAATATTTTAACATATAAGGAAAAAGCAGAGGAAGCATAAGAAGATGAGATGAGCTTGAATATCTGCGTGACTTTCTCATGCTGATCTCTGCATTTCAGTGAGAATGTCTTATTAATTGTGGCTTCTTAAGTAGATACATGGGACCAACTAAGAGAAAAGTGTTGTAACTGCCTGACATATAGACCAATTAGCACCATTTACTGTATGTATTTATGCCCTCTTCTGTGTTGGCGTTGCTTAAACTATTAACTATATGATATAATTGTGTTTGTTGGTGCTGTGTGCCACAGTTTATCCTGAATACACACACAAACGCACCCTAATGAGCTCTTGGGAAAAAAGACCTTACTGCCTTGTTAATTCTATAATTGCATTCTTATTTATACGCGTTGGATGTTAATTATTTGTGATGTTGCAAAATCTAAGTCTGTTCAAATATAAAATCTGTTTTAATCCCTGATGCAACCTCACATGCAGAATATGTAATTTCTCGCATTTACAACAATGTATTGCACTTGTTGAAGCGTTTCTCTCATCTTCAGTAGTGCTTCAGCACATTCAGATTTTTTAATGATTTCATTGATTAAATAAAATGATATTGTGAGGCTATTTTTTTAATGAACATCATCATCTAGGGACACACAGAGTGTAGAAAAATACCAAAACCTACCAGAGAGGGCACTGTTTACTTTCAAGTCTCCTTGAGTTTCTGTTCTAAGGGAGCTGATGTCTCACTAGCGATGTTCATGATAAATTTATTTATAGTTAAGAAAAGATGGAAAATCTTTGTCTATCTGCCATATTGTCTTTCTCTCCACCTATTCACCGGTTGATCTGTCAGTTTTTAAAATGCATTTCACTTCTGTGCCTGCAGGCAAAATCATGGATTTAAACTTCAGCAGTTTGAAGAATAAATTCTTAAGCATAATAGCTAGAACAAATACAGACGTGAGGCAATATCTCTCAACCAGTATTTAGAATAGCTAGACTTAAAGATGATGTCTGTTCCTGAGATAATTTGCCGTCATTTCTTCAACTCTGCCAAGCAACAGCAACTCAGAATATCATAAATCAAACCCTGCAAAGCTGAGCTTGAAATATAAGCAAACGTCAGTTAGATCAAGGTCTAAAATAGCCCCTTTGTCTCTAATTACTGTAATAGATTAAATGAACAAAGAGTAAATCATGAAATCTGACTTAATGGAGCTGTTTTGTTCATAAACCTCTATCAAAAAAGCTCTAAATATAATATTCTGACTGTCAGTTCATGACTTGTTCTAGCTCGCTTTTTTCCTTACAAAATCTCTGACATCAACACTTCATAGCGTCTTACAGCAGATGACAAATGATCAACGAATAGACGGACTGCCAGAGAGAAAGAGAGAGAGAAAGAGTAAAAGCGAGTGCAAGGCAGAGAATGTGAATACGGCCCATGATGAAGGCACTTGGTTGCTGCTTCAGAACTAAAAGCCAGCATCGCTTCCATCCTTCCCCTTCAGACTTCATTATCTCAGCTCTGACTGATGTGATGGAGCTTTGGCTGAAGTGTCACTAACACAGAGGGCTGAAATAGCTCTTTACCCACTTACCCATGATGCAGTTCACACTTGGCTTGGCATTGTTATTGCACTGTAACTGAATAGGTGCTTCTCACTGCTATGGTGTGATTTGGGGAGAGTGAGCTTCAAAAGATGAAATAACTCATCCCTGATCAGAGAGCGAAATTAAAGTTTCAGTCTCTCTCTAGACGAGAATTCTCATAGTGCTCTGTGCTCTTTCATATGCTCTTGCACTTTCTCACATATACAATAAGAATGTACCACATCTTGCTTTCTCTCTCTCTCTCTCTCTTGCTCGTTGTGTCTGTAACGCGATTGTCTGTCTGCTTGACATTGTTATTTAGGCTTTGTTTCAAAATCTTGAGAGCTGGATCTTGCTCTAACCGTTAAAAATTAATTTCATTTTTAAGCTAATGAAAACAGGTTGATTCAGTCATACTGGAAACAAACAAAAAAAGATACCTATGATACCTTAACCCTCAGGTTGTGTTAATGTTATTACACAGGGTATAATCAAAATATATAAATGAATAAATAAATGAATAAATAAATAAATACATTTTAAAAATATATCAAATTTATTTATTGTATTTACACACACACACACACATGTAATTTTTGAACTTTTTTTTTTTTTGGAGATTTTTATTCTTACCAAATATTAGATTCAGTATTATGAACTGATTGATCACAGGGATTAAACTGAAAGGTAACAGATTTACAAAAGGATCAAAACCAAGATTTGGTAATAACATAGCATAATGAGAGATTTACAAGCAATTTTTAAAAGGCTGGTCATTTTGACCAGGAACATCAAATTAGTTAAAGGATTTTCAGCAGAGCACAAGGGTTAATATACGGCTTATGAAGAAGGTCACTAGGTTTTGGAACATGCCCACTTTTTCCACTGTGAATCTCAGGTCGACTCTCATTTTGTCATCATAAACTGCAGAAAAGTCAGAAGAAGGAGCCCATCTCTCTGAATGACACTGGCTTATGGCAGCTGATTGAGGACGTCGACCCCTGAGTTCATCAGTAGCTCAGAAGCCATGAGAGGCTCTCCAGAGTCATGAGACAGGACTCATGGGGTCATTAGACTGATTACAGAGTCAGACAGATACAGGGATGAAATTAAGAAATAACAGCATGATATTTCACTCCACCATAATTAGAAAAGTTGTGATATGTCTTTGCTATTATATGGCTCTCTGGGATACTTGATTCTGATTGGTCAGACGTGACATTCTGCAGTCAAATATTTGTGTTTAATTACTGCTAAACTATTTAATTGAAGGCAACAGAAAAAAATAAATAAAAATACATATTTGCACAGCTTTAGAAACATAAATATAGTTCTGAATTAACTTTTGTATAATTTTAATAAATAAAATATGATATTCATTAAATATTATCAATATAGTTACTAACTAACTAACTAACTAACTAAATAAATAACCAGAACACAATGAACCAAACCAAATAAATTGCATTAAAAAAATTCACCAGTCTCATAGATGAAATAGAATTAATAAATAATAAATAAAAAATTCCATGAATTCAATATTACCAAAAAGGATTCATGAACATTTGTACGCCTCAAAAAGAAATCACATGTAAAATGCTTATCAATGATAATCACACTTTAATATATTAATAACTTGATCATGCTGATATATTTCCTTACTTGGTGTCATGCAACAAGTGTAATTAATAATAATAATAATAATAATAATAATAAATTATTAAAATAATAAAAGTAAAATTTGGTGACCACAGTATGCTGTGATAGTTTTAGTAACAACACTAACGCTCTCCACAGAATATTTCAAAACGAGCAATGACCTTTTCCTGATCTGATCACCTAAAGGAAACCAATTAACATATTGTACTCAGGCCAGTTATTTTCTCCTTCTCCCTCCCTCTGTTTTTTTGTCTCTCGGGTAACTGCTGGGGAGAGCAGAGCTTCACAAATTAGTGGTGTGAGCTAGAAGACTCAATTACCTGGAAAAGGTCTTGTGTGGCGCTTTGCCCATGACACCACTGTTCACAGCCCACAGAGAGCGCAGCGTGGAGGGGAGGGGAGGGGACCATGCAGCGGGTGGGTGTGAGGGAGTGGAAGACAGTTGCTGGGAGGTAGAGAGAAAGCGAGAGGTAGTACTGTATGTAGAGGAGAAGTGAAAACAGGTGATGACATGTAGAGGTTTAATGACTCCTCCATCAAACAAGTTTTCTGTTGTTACCAGAAATGCCTCACAGGGGACAGTGGCAGGTTTTTTCCTCATTAGGCCTAAAACTTCCAGTGCAGTCTTCACTGTCTGACATGGTACAGAGTCTGTCCTGCATGAGAATAGTCCATAATATCAAGGAGGTGGGGGTTGTCTCCCTGAAGGCTAGCTAGATCCTGATAGCCTGCTCCATTGTTCCTTTTCTCTCTCTCTCACTCTGTCAGGATGATTGGAGAGACATCAAGACGAGAGACTCTAGAAGCGGTAGAAGACTATCACAGCAGTTATTAATCAGCTGTTTTGAGGTTAACAACATTTTCTATAATGGATAATGCACATTTTGTGTTCTCAAATATCTTTTGTGAATTTCGAGTAGAAAAAACATATTACTACTACTATTACTTCTAATGTTAATTTTATACACTACCACTAAAAATAAAGGTTCCAAGAGGGGGTTTCACAGGAATGCCATAAAAAAAAAAAAAACAGTTTTTAGTTCCCCAAAGAATCTTTTCAGTTCTAAAAAGTTCTGAAAAGAAACATTATTTTAGTTTGAAAAATAGAACGTTTTTCCACTATAAAGAACCTTTTATGAAATGGAAAGATTCCATGGATGGGAAAAGTGGAACCATAGATGCCATTGTGTGCATTAAATTGCTCAAAAATGACTGAAGACTATCTTACAAAAGATTTATATTCAAATGAATGTTGTTCTTTTGAATCTTCTATTTATTTAAAGTATTATGGTTTCTACAAAATTAAGCAGCACAACTAACAAAATGATAAATAAAAATATGAAACATTTCTTGAAATCAGCACATTAGAATGATTTCTGAAGGACACTGAAGACTGGAGTAATGGCTGCTGAAAATTTTACTTTAAAAGATAATAAAATAGAAAACTGTTATTTGTATTAATATTTCACAGTATTATTGTTTACTGTATTTATGATCAAATAAACCGATCACAAAAGTTTTGAACAGTAGTTTCTATACAGTATATTCACTAAATTCCCTAAAATGTTTACAAATAAATAAAGAAAAATAAATAAACAAATGAATGAATGAATAAAGTCAAACACCTGTATACATAAAATGTATGAATCTCATTTAATACAAAATACCAAACCTGTCTTTTGCTCAGAACTAACTGCACTGTTTTTTAGACATGTTTGCAATGACTTTTAACCAGCTGGTGTCAAGGTGATTTTTATTAAGTGTATGAAGTCTCAAGTTCACACAGGTGTCCTAGCAGAGTAAACACAGTTCATCACATTAGCTATGGACGTGTTCCACCAACTTTGTTTATAAGAAAAGACACTTGGTTTATCATATAATGCAAAAAAAAAACAAAAAAAACAAAACAAAAGTGTCAATACTTTTCAGATCACAGGTATACATACTGGCTTTATATGAGGCAATCATCACCATTTCTATTAGGATCAAACAACAACCCCCCCCCCCACTTCAGTCAACCACTAATAAAAAGCAGCCTGTTTTTGCAAATATCTCATTATCTTACTCTTTCAGAGCTTGTGTTTGATGCAAAGACAGCTGCCACTGATCTTTATACTGAAAGTTTCGTTTTGTTCAGCAGAGCAGAACAGAAACACATGACTTCTGCAATCTTGAGATGCTCTGTGAATTGCCGGCTGTCTACGGTGCTGAAACGTTTGATGTGTCTAGCAGGTGCAAGTGTCTACAATGATTAGAGGGCCATCTGTTCAGGGGTGGATGAATTATGACTGAAGAGGAAGCCCCCCTATATCATTTGAGATGCACGGTTGGTTGTATAGTCAAGTGTTGTTCCTGTGGAATTCCAATGAAATTGTCTTTAAAGTACCGCAGTGGTTCACCTAAATATGCCTTGTTCATTTCTCTATTCAACCCTGTAATGCAAATGGATAATCATAGTTGTCCGCATGCATGCTTTTTCATTCATACACACAACCACATGAAGCCATGCACGCATGCAAGCGCACACACAAGCGGTTCTATTCGGCAGTGTCATCTTATATTAGCATAATCATTTTTTCCAGGCCGCTGAGTGTAGACGGTGCAATAGCAGTGTTAATGACATATCCAAAGTGAGCTGAACCTGTGTGTGTATGTGCAAGAGATTACGAGAAGATGGAGAAGAGCGTTTTAGATGTGGAGATGAATAGGTGTCATTGTGGCCATAAAGGGCTCTTCATTCTCTTGAATACAGTTTCACAGTATCACTCGACGTCAAAAGCATAACCTTCCCATACTTGCTTGTAGTGAGAGTAATAATCCACAGATTTTTAAAAAGAGAGGCCATTCATTAGAGAACAAAACACACTGCACTCAGAGTTGTGTTAAGTGCATAACAAGTGCTAGTGAATGAAATAGTCTTACTGTAAATAGTCCTTTCTTGAAAATACTGAATGCATGCTATTAAATAATGGAAGCAAATAGGAAATGAAACAGACTGATCATTTCTCATTTGTCAATGGACATAAAAGTAATCACATCATCGTCTCCATCTTTTGATATAAAAAAGTTCAATGAACTATGAAAATGTACTGTAAAATTCTTTGCCAGTCTAAAAAGATAATTTGTTGAAACTACACTGGAAAAACAACTCATTTGGTGCTTCTGCATGTGAACTCATGGCAGATGAGACCATTTCAACAGATCATTAAACCAGAACAGTTAAAAAATAAACTATACTGCATGCAACACTGAAATAAATGCTTGCAAAACAGTGCTGCATCCCATTTCACATACAAAAGGGTGTTCTCCTAGAACATTTCAAGGCACGCAAAAGAAAAATGGCAAAAAGAGAGCAAAATTATTAAAGGAATAGTTCACCCAAAAATGAAAATTCACGGAAAATGTACCCAGCCTCAGGCCATCCAATTTGTAGATGAGTTTATTTTCTTATAAGAACAGATTTAGAGAAATTTAGCATTGCATCACTTGCTCACTAATGGATCCTCTGTAGTGAATGGGTGCCGTCAGAATGAGAGTCCAAACAGCTGAAAAACCATCACAATAATCCACAAGTGATCCATCCGAATTAATGTATTGTGAAGAGCTGCATGTTTGTAAGAAACAAATCCATAGGGTGTTTTAACTTAACTGTCACTTCTAGCCAAAATACCAATTTATAATCAATAATAATGCTTCCTCGCGTGAAAAACTCCATCTAATGTTGTCCTCTCACATCAAAATCCACCAATATATTTGTTTTCTATTGTGTTTTGGTTGTTGTTGCTTGTAAACGGTGCTTGGTCTACATATTTCTCTCGCAACTTTTCACTTCACAAAATGTTAATTGATGGACTGAAGTCATGTGGATTACTTGTGGATAATTGTGATGTTTTTTATCAGCTGTTTGGACTCTCATTCTGACGGCACCCATTCACTACAGAGGATCCACTGGTGAGCAGGTGATGTAATGCTAAATTTCTCCAAATCTGTTCCAGTGAAGGAACAAATTCATCTACATCTTGGATGTCCTGAGGATGAGAAAATTATTGCCTAAACTACATCACTGCCTAAATCTAAAAATATTACATAAAAGAAAGACAATTCATTTTCAGCACATCAACACTCACTTTTCTATGAGTGAGCTTTTCTTTCTCTTTCTGCCTTTTTTAGTCTCTATCCGTGTCTGACTTATTCAGCGTTATTCTCAGAGTACCTACACCAGCAGTTTCAGTGGCCTACTCCCACAACACTCCTGTCCATCAAAGAATTCTGTTTCATCTGAGAATTCTGATTCAGAAGGCAACATTATCACAATATGTGACTGACATCTCGGCAGCCGACAGATAGAGGCCTCAAGTGACCCAGACTTCACTGGAGAGAGGAAGAAAAAAAACTTTTCATGACAGTACTGATCACAGAAGTGGTCTGGAGGTCACTACAAACATAAAACGAAACAGGACACAGGGGTACAGACAAATGTCAGGAATAGGGGGAAAAGCTCTCCTTTCTTGAAAGTTTTTCTTTTTTTTTAATTATCATTTTCAGAGAGGAAAATAACACATAACCCATGGTGCTTTGTGTGAATTATGGGTGTAAGTTTCAGCAAAGTGTTAACTCAAACGGTTAACTCTTGAAAATGAGCTTGTTGAAAGGCAAATAAGGTTATTACTAGGTGTAATGAGCAATGAAACAAAATTATGAAGATATATATATATATATATATATATATATATATATATATATATATATATATATAAAATGTGCTATAATTTATTTTTATATATAATTATACACTATACATATTCACACCCATGCTAATGCATGTTAAATATCAGCATGTTTTTTTTTTTAAAGAAACGACTTCTTTTTTTGTCACCAATGCTCTGTGTGAAAAATGAGAATAAATCTAACTTTGACTAGTACTAAGAGTAAAAAATGTTTTTAATACATTTACATTTATTCATTTAGCAAACATTTTTCAAGGTGACTTAGGAATAATGAAAAATAGAAACACAAGTGATTAATCATTTGAAGTCAACAATTTTAGCAGGTCTGCAATTTCACAGACCACAAAAGTACAGCGCTGTGATGACACAATATGGCTTTCAAATGAATGCGATGATAAATTAGATATGTAGGAGCTGTGGTTTCATTCATTAATAGGTAGGTAAACTCTGCCTGTAGCTCAAAAGGTTCAGAAACTGCAACTATTTTAGTTTAGGTATGTCATTTTAAGTATAAAACATGGCCTTGAGTGCCTTATTGCTTTTTTTTTTTTTTTAATGGTTTCAACAAAAAATATATATAAACACCATTGAATTATATAATAATAATAATAATAATAATAATAATAATAATAAATAATTTCTTCCAACAAATAATTTATTTTTTTAACCTAACTGATAATTTGTAGTTGCCAAGGAACAAAAACATAACACTTTAATATAGAATGTGTGTTGACAGGTGAGCATTTATCAGAATTTCTCAACGGCATTTAAAACGGTGCATCCAATTGGAATTTAGAGTCATGACTAACCATTTTATAGTTAATAATATCTACCAACATTGAGTTACTTTATTGTACAGTACAAAACTATAATATCCTCCATAATACACTTTTATTACACTTTCATTACATAACATCACATAAAGCTGTCAAAAGTCTTTTGACAGCTTTACGTGATGTTTATCTGAAGTGCCTATACGGCCTATACTGAAGGTCACATCCTATAGATTGTGTAGCAAGGTGTTGTCTATCCTCCATTGTTATCTCTGCATGTCCCCTGAGATTCTGGGAAGTTATACGGTCTCCCACTGAGGATGGATTTTCACATGTAATAGTGTTTTTCAGGCTTTTTATGAAGCATTAATCTCCTGTTTAGGAGCTGCTGGAGTGTCTTACACCCAGTTAACCAAAGTAAATGTGCAAACACACAAGAATAAACAGAACAATCATAGGACAGCAACACGTCAAGTCGCTTAAAAAGTTATAAGCAAAAAATAAACTTAATTTACAAACCAATTACTTTTGACACTTAAACCTCTTTTCCACTGTTGTGCCGAACAATTCTAAGAATGATAAGGAATGGTTTCAGTTATGTTTGCACTTGAGCTTGGCTCTTCTCTGTTGTCTGGCTACTAGTTCCTCTCTGTAGCTGGCCAAGCATGCTATTTGAGCGAAATAAACAGAAATATCTAATCATCCTCCGTAAAGTGGTCGCTATTTAATCAAAAACCATACTCTGTGTAAATACTTGTGTTATGAGCAATAGCTCATTGCATTTTATGAGCAATGTTTTGGTAGTGTTTGGTCCAATTTATTAACATGTTACAAGAAAACAAGGAAAATCAAAAATCCAAATGAATAAAGAACATTTTTTGGTGATGCTAAATGATTAGAGCTAGAGACCCTAAAATTGGCATGGAAGAAGGTGAGATTCTGCTCTAAGATTGATGCTCCAAATTTCACAGGTTTTGAACTGTAAAAAATTGTTAGAGTTAGCATACATTTACAGGAGCATCAATCAGAGCGTCAGAAGAAGCCAAATAATAACACTACAGGTGTCTATGCACCTTTGGTACTTGGCTTCTAACCGTACTGAGAATTTAACAACAAGAATAGAATCTAATCAAGTGTAAAGTCTGGAACAGAGGTTGCCATGCTCCAACAGCTTGACTAATATTGCTCTTGCGGGCAAAGCAATTTTGTAATTCTGTTTTCGCCTATTTCGCCATGTACTATGATTAAAAAGTGCAAAAAAAGAAATACAAAAGACTCAACAACATAAAGTAAAATAAAGTCTATTGGCTTCCCAATCCGTGCTATCCATACCCACCAAGTGTCCAATATGGGGTCTATAAGAAAAACCAAAAACACTAAAGGGGCAACATAGTCTGATTCATATCAAAATGTACAGCTTCACAACTTTTCTTTCATTTCACCTTCACTGGTCATCTTAAAAGAGTTTCATTTTGCAATGTGGAAATGAAACACCTGGCATTAATCTCCATCTCAGTGGGGAGAGCTGTATATTTCTTTTATTTAAAGGCATTTTGGAATTTTCAAGTGCTTTCTGACATATCTGTTCAGAGCACAAAGCACAAACACAATCCAGAGAAGGTTCAGATAAAGAACATCTGAGGAATATGTGTATTAAGAGTGAGAATGGTTATTGCAAGCCAAACTTCAGGACAGTCAGTGTATCCAGAGGTAATTAACTCTGAAGCTGTTTGCGAGAACAGCCCCGTATTTCCACCCTTCTTATTTCTCCCCGAGTCCTGCTGATGGGTGA
>JAFVLL020023782.1:0-15000 GCA_021397915.2 Tor tambroides
GTCTGTCACACGACTCTGTTCCCCTCTCGGGCTTGAACTGATGGTAAAACTAAGGACATTATTTACTGTCTTTCTTTACTATAATTTTGAAAGCTAAAGCTCACGATTATGGAAAGGGGCGTTACTTTTCCAACGCGGCTTGTGGTGTTCGGCCAATCACAATGCACTGTGCCAGTTGGCCAATCAGAGCAGACTGCACTTGTCGGAAGGAGGGACTTTGTAGAAAACGAAGCGAGAGGCGGGGCATAGAGGACCTACAATAATGTACAGTATTTGAAAAATAATGTGTTTTTTGAACAATAAAACATGTCAACATATTCTGTTACACCAAATAATGATCTTAAAAAAAGCATCATATGACCCCTTTAAAATGTCAAAACGCAATCATCTGGTGAAACCTGAGAGGTTTCTATCACCTCCATTAAAAGTCCAGAAAAAGTCCAAAAAAAAAGTCCAAAACTTAACATATCAGAATCATCATTGTTTAGATGAAATAAAGCCTAAATAGAAAGGTTATATAAAGAGGTTATTTCTCTTCACAAGACTTGGATTAATTTCAAGCTGCCTATATAACTTCTTTGTATCTTTAAGTTATGGTTAAGTTAGGACACAAACCTCTCAGGTTTCATTTAAAATATCTTAATTTGTGTTGCGATGTGAGTAAATGATGACAGAGTTTTCATTTTTGAGTGAACTCTCCCTTTAAACTCTGCCCCTTTTTACAACTAACCAGGCTGACTGTGAGATCTGCCTCCATCCGATCAAAAACTGATGGACGGTATCAAGTCCTGCTCTACATTTTTTGATAATCTGTTTCACTCAAACGTAAGGAAAAAACTTAAAAAAAAAAAAAAAATACAACAGAAATGGTTGATGGCAAATACCCAGACTTTATGAAGTTTGCCATGTAGTTCATGATCTGCAAAGTAAGCGTTCTCTCTTTGGCGTTGAAGAGGTCCCTCATTTCTGAGGCAAGAGGAACTCCAAAGAGGTACTGCACATCCACTGGAGCTGACAGGTCAACACTGTGACAAAAACATATTTAGCATACACAGAGATTCATCTAGAATGTGATAGAAGTTATTATGAGTGGTACCATAAGTTCTGTGAAATCAACACCTGTTGTACGCAGCGTCCTCAGAAAGGTGGTACATGTGAACACTGGATCGCGTGTTGGCTGCCCAGAATTCAGCCATGTCCACAGCTGGACAGATGATGAAGAGATCTCTGTAGAAATAAATGGCCATTATTTGGATGCATGCGTACCTGCATTTTAGGATTTTGATAACAACACAGGAGTTTCATCACATTATGGTTCTTTTAACATTGTTTAATTCTTTCCTGATTGTGGCTTTCTGTGGTTGCCAGAAATTCAATGTAAAAAACATGGTGACAAAGTTTTAGGTATAACAGGATGGCATATTCATGCATTGTAACCATTGTAAATTATAACCATGGAAGGAATATAATGTTAACATACCAAGCTACTTGAGCCAAAATCTAGTTTTTATGAACCAAAATCTGTTTGAACCTTTTTACTGATATCCATCACAATACTACAGGTGGTAAAATAGAAAGCAACTTGATAAGCCAAAGTGATCTGTCCATAAACATGGCCACTACTCGTAACGGCAGAAAATCTGAACAAAAACACTATTCACTCAGAAATTTCTAATACATTTCACAAGTAATTACAAAGACAAAGCAAGAAACACATTGCATTAAACAATGTGAAACTAAGCAATGTAAAGAATGAAATAGTATTTTCTTGGTAATAAAAATGTCTTTATTTCATCTACATTTTTGATGCTGATTATTTTTTACAGAGTACATTATATATGCCACAGTGTTGAAACAAAAGGAAATGAAATGATGGTAGAAAGAGGATCAGGAAATATTGCCGGACTTAAACTTGGTTTTATCAGGATCTATATGTTCTTTTGTCTCTTTCCTGTTTGTGTTGCTATGCTGCTGCGTGTCCAGCAGGTCATTGGGGTGTGTTGGTCAGGTTTGGTCTGTACTATATCTGACACTAGTGATTATGTGGGCAACCAGATGGTCCTCTTACTGAACTGAATTCACAGCTACTGACAATTCAGAGAAAGAAACAGGAATTTCAGGACACAGAGGTCCAAAAGAAAATGTGAAATTGCCTTTAAAAAATGAGCTAAAAGTATTGTGAACAAATATTATTGAATTACTGAACATAGCCACTAGCATACTTAAAACCAGTGTCATTGTAGAAATGAAATCATTATTATTATTTTTTATTTGAACCTTACTGTAGCATAAATTTAATTCTACTCAGAATTTCTTTCTGCATTTAAAATACTTTGGCTATGTTTCCAAAAGTGAACAATGTAGTGTTTGCAGATATGATCTGATAATTTTGTTAAATGAACTCTTGACTCACAAGATTGTACAATGCTAGCCAGCTGAACTCATATTTTCCAGACACACTTGAATAAAATCCAGAATAATGATGTTTGACACAAACTGAACTCAAGAAGGATGCATCCGCCACGCATCAAGTATCAAATTACCATTAAAACATCATTATAAGTGCCACAGACTATTTTTGTACAGTTTTTTTTAAACAGATTTTTTGTTTCAATCCCCATCCAATATAAAACCTTCATTGAGTGTCATGAAATTGTTCTCAGATTAGTGATGAGTGACAGTTTTTACTAATACTGTTTTAAACTCACACTTGAGACAGAGACCTATATATACCACTTCCTTCCTCTTTGCCACAAACACAGCAGCCTCCACACCCTCAGTGAATGCAAGACAAGCGCGGTTCAAGTGCAGAGTCCTAGGCTCAAAATGATTTCAGCTCTGGATTCCTCGGCATTCCAGACCACTTAACGTTTTTTTCAAGGGTCTGAACAAACATAATCGTTCACTTGGGCAGCTGTGAACACTGCTGTGAGAGAGAAGAAAATCTATTGTTCATTTTGGCATCCAACTAAAGAGTTGCAACTAAGCTTTACAAACAAAAAGCTGATCAGGGGCTTTTAAATTAGATTAAAACTGCCTTTTTACCATCGCATTTACATGGCATGAACTGGGAAAAATTGTACTTTTCTAACAAACAATTTTGGCCACCGTGGGAGCTCAGTAAAATTAACCTAATAATTTAATGTTTTAAAAGAAGTCTTTCACTCACCAAAACTGTATTTATTTGATAAAAAATAAAGTAAAACAGTAATATTGTGACACACTACAATTCAAAATAACTGTTGTCTATTTTAATATATTTTTAAAATATCATTTTTTCCTGTAATGGTAAAGCTAAACGTTAAGCAGCCATTACTCGAGTCTTCAGTGATACTATATTCTAATATGCTGATCCGGTGATTAAAAGTACTCTTCTTCTCATTATCAGTGTTGAAAACATTTTTTCAGAATTCTTTGATGAATAAAAAAAAAATATATATATATAAATATTTTGAAAAAAAAAAAAAATTTAGCCTACTTTTGGACCATAGTGTAAGTTTGGTGCCTGGGAGGTATATACTTTCAATGCAACATTCTTATAATAAAAACAAAATATACTTTTGTTCTGTATGACCTTCCACCAGGGCCGCTGCTGGCCAAATGGGTGCTATAAGCAGGATTGTATTGTTGTGCCCCCTCCATCAAATATTATGGAAGTAAAAAAAAAAACACCTACTATAGGGGTCAAAATAGAACTTTAATAAAATATAAAAGTAAATAAATAAATTGTAATTAAATTGTATTATCTACAAATTACAATTGTAGCTTTAGACAATTACCTAGGACTATGATTTTATTAATACAGTTGTCTGATTGATTTTATAGTCTCAAGCATTCAGAAATCACAAAAAGAAAATTAAGCTGTTTTACTACGATAAAACCATGGTTAATTTTTGTAAGGGTTGTATTGTCCACATGTTTTTTTGTTGTTGAAGAAATTATAGAGGCTGTGTCCAAAAATGAAAGATTAAGTGGATATTTGAATTACCTTTGGCTCCCATTGTAGGCATAATAACATGTAATGTACATAAATTGCATTATGTATTTTAACAATGTTATTCAATGAAACCATATAATTATTAATTAACCAGTCATTATTACCTCATTGTTTTTATAAGATGCATTTTAAGTCATTTTAAAGGCTGCTGTTGGCTTAGGTCTGTTTTTATAACCACAAAAAAATATTATCTTAATACTTCTTTGTAAATTATTTGAAGTAACAAAACCATGGTTAATTTGCGGTTACCATGGCTACAAGAACCATGATTTTTGGTTTGTGTTAAAACCATGGCTAATTTTCGTAAGGGAACACAGAAACTCAGAGAGAATATTAGATGCGTTGGTGGTGGTGAAATTATTACCGACATTAAAACACGTTATTAACGTCAACAGCCAAAAAAGTTTTGATTATGAATTTACCTGAAAGTGATGCATCTTTTTCTTTTCTCGGCGTCGGACTGCTGATGTCTTTTCACAGGCATAGTTGTCCATCAATTATCAATTATGATCATTTGCAATCAGCCGCAAACATGAGGTGCGAACGGTCACGAGCTCGGATGCGGGAATGGCATGTCATGTTTTTTTTTTAGCAACTGGGATGGTGCCCTACTGGGAGTTGGTGCCCTATGCAAACTGCCTACTCTGCGTATAGGGAGCAGCAGTACTGCCTTCCACCTCTTACCTTGTAGCATTTTCCAGTGCGCGAGAAAACACATTGTATCCTGAGGGTGTGGGGGAGTGTTGTAAAGAGTAGAACCAAGTCGCGGCCTCCTTCACGAAAGCATTAGCATCATCTCCACCCAGAGAGTTAGACAGGGCTGCATAAAACGCCATCTTACTGTCAGCCCTTCCCTGAAGCTGCTTGAAATTCTTCTCAAAGAAAAGAAAACACTAAAGTCAATAAGAAAATGTGAGCCAACTGAATAACTAGTTACATTTTTATCTAACCACACCCAGCTTTAATTCTCACACTATCTTTTAGGTGCTTTCCTCTCACACATTTCTCAGTCTGATATATTTGTGTCCTGACCTTAATGTTCTTGGCTCTGCTGATGAGGCCGTCTTCAATGGATGACCCCAGAAGTAATTCAACTTTGTGGAAGCGTCCAGACCGAAGGGCCACAGAAGGCTTTTCTCAAACAACAGTTCCATCAACCACCGGTGACCAGGCCTGCAGAGGACCACTCACTGCTAACAACTACACACAAAAACACCCAGAGGATGTTAAATGACTGTTTTTAACAGTTTTGTGCTTTTTCTTCACAAAAGCAACCCACTGTACCTTGGTCTGGGCAGCGTTGACGCTCTGAGCCGGTTTACTCCTGAGGCAGGTCCGCAGCTGTGAAGTATCAGAGGCCGAGCAGCCAAGTTCCCTAGCCAGAGATGCAGTTTGCGCCTGGGCTTTAGATGTACTCATTACAACAGCTGGAGAAAACACCGATCCACCCTAAAAAAAAGGAAAAAACAGCATTGTTTAGTACTAGTTGTGACCACTAAAAAGGTATCTGGATCTTTAGTCATCAACCACGATGAGCTATTTTCATCTAGACGTCATTAATTTTGGGTCTTTTGTTTTACATTTGTTACTCAGTTTGAGAACTGAGAGAGAATTCAAAGCACTTTTCCAGTCAGACTCAAATGTCAATGAGACATAAACATTTTATATTAATCTATTATGGTTTAGACTAAAACAAAACGTGGAAAAACAGAAAATCATAAAACCGTGAGTGGTTTTCTTTGCATACCACTACTATTTATACATCTATTTACCAGAAGTGGTGCATTATTTCCATATATAGAGCATAAGCGTATGAATTTGCATGCGATTATAAAGCTGTTTCATTTCAGCACTTCCTATTTTTGCTTATTTGTGAAGTGGAAAGTTTGGTGAGACAGCTTCCCCGTTTACTCAGGCCATGCCCTTAAACTCTTATCAGTGGGAAGTTGCACAACAGAATAATAGCAGAATCTATAAGAAGGGGAGATTGTCTCGGTTGGGACAGGCATCTGATGGCTGATTGGATGTGGTAAATTTGTAGGACTAGCCGTGGGAGATTAACAATGGGAGGCACTCTGGCAAGCCAAAGAACCCTGGAGGATTTCAGACAAACTCGTACTAATGAAGACCTTCCACCAAGAGGTACGAAAATGCTGAGCACTGTTTGACTGACTGGTTTCAATTGATGTTCCTAGTTATTGTAAGCTGATGCCACGTCGTTTCAATCATTTACAGATGTTGTGGTGTGAAGAGACTCAAACTGTATTAATACATAGGCATATATATCGGTTCTCTTTCTAGGCAGAATGTGTGGCTTAAGCCGTGGTCTGTCCTTGAAATAAAATAATATTCAATATCCTAAGCTGAACTCCTCTATTCTGGCAAAAACAAAGTTTGTGTGTGACCTAAAAAATAAGTGTCTAAAATCAGACACAAGTGCGCAGTATTAGCTGTTAACACACCCATGACTGAATAGTAACAAACAAGGAAGTTTGTTTTTCTGTTTAGTCATCATTTTTGACTTAAATGATCAAAAAGTTAGCTCAAAGGCTAAAGGAGCATATTCAAAGTACTTCCTGGCACTGCAACATAAACACAAATGATTAATACTAAATGACTTCCTAACATGAATGCGCAAAAATACAAGTTTGTTTCATTAGCAACACTCAAAGAGCTAAAACAAAATACATAAAAAAACAAGTAACATACATAAACATTCTGAAAATCAATGCAAATGCAATATTTTCTGTTTTACAGTGGATGAGAATGACATGGCGGTAGTGTTGGATAACTACCCTCCTCCTGATATCTGCGAGCCCATATTTCGAATGGGAGATTGGCTGAAAATTGTGTCTGAGTAAGTATTATTACCATATGCTTCTACAAGAGCTTTAGCCTGTATGCTAACAGTAAATTCCATCTCTTAACATGCTTCATAAGATTATTACTCAAGATATGCTAGCAGAAATAGATAAGTTCAGCTATGCAAACACATACCCTCTGGCTTTCTCGGTTCAAGTGTTTTTTTTGTAAGTCTTTCATGCTTACAATTTATGTGATCAAAAACACTGTAAAAATGGCAATATTGTGAAATATTATTACAATTTAAAATACCTGTTTTTTATTTTAGTCATTTAAAAATAGAATTTATTCATGTAATTGCAAAGCTGAATTTTCAGCAGTAATTACCCTAGAAACCATTCTAATATGCTGATTTGGTGTTTAAGAAACACTCATAATTATTAATGTTGAAAACAACTGTGCTCCGTAAAATTTTTGTGGAAACAGTTATATAATTTTCATGATTCTTTGATAAATACTAGAGAGAGAGAGAGAGAGAGAGAGAGAGAGAAAGATAGTGCTTGTATGTTTGAAGTGTATGTTAGTAATAACTATATTTTACATCAATAACACTGACAGTTGTGTTATGCGCAACTGACCAAAAAACCTTGAAGCCTTTAACACTTTCTTTTCACTAAATAGAAATAGCTTGTTTTTGACCATTATAAACTTTAAAATTACAAACGAGAAGAATAACTGTCTACCTGCATTTTTACAAGTCTCACTTTCTTTCAGAGAAGGGTACTGGTGGAAGGTCTACTCAGTCAACACTAAGGAAGTGAACTATATACCACACTGTCATGCCACAAAAGTCTACCATGGGTAGGTTCTGAATGACCAACTAAACTAGCTACTTGTCATTTAGCTTCCTCTAGCTGTTTAATGCTCTCTGAGTGCTAATGGAAATATTTTTGACTGTCTCAGCTGGCTGTTTGAAACTGTGACCAGACCAAAAGCTGAGGAACTGCTTCGACTCCCAGGAAACCGAGTGGGGTCGTTCCTGATCAGAGCGAGCACAAAAGGTCAGTATATACATTTAAGATGAACATTATACTGATCTGGTCCATATTCTGGATGACAATCACCCACTTAATACTGTGTGACCGACAGAGTTTTATAAAGGATCTTCTAAATGATATTTTGGCTTCTTCAGTAATATGGCTGATGTTACAATCACATTGCTTGTATTTTTCTAGGTTCTTACACCTTATCTGTGCGCCACAGAACTATTAAACATTATCGAATAGTTAGAATGCCAAATAACTGGTACTACATCTCTCCACGCCTCACATTTCAATGTCTGGAAGATCTGGTCAACTACTACTCTGGTAAATCAAATAATCCACCAAAAAACAACCAGTTTTAGTTTAAAAAATGGGCAGTTTTATGCAGATTTTTCCCTCTCGCCCTGGTTCAGATATAGCAGATGGACTGTGCTGTGTTCTAACTGGCCCATGCTTGATCACCTGTGAAACACCTCTGAGTGAGCTCACAAAAACACCTGAAGGGAGAAAATTATCTTTTGACTGGAGAGCAGTGAACAGGTAATAAGATCAATAAAAGCTGCTTAAATGTTGTCCCTTAACCACGACAACCTATACACTACCGCTTTTTATTATCATATGAACATGGAAGAATTTTAAATACTCTAAATCCTTTCAGACAATATCTATAACACTAATGCATTTTTCCTCGCTCAGCTCGGAGCTCGTCCACCAGAGCGCAAACCCTTCAGCGGTCAGCTACGGGGTTCAGAACAGCGTCTCTTCCTACCTGTCTTTGCTGGGACAGGAAGAGAAGCCAGAGAAAAAGAAATTTAGCTTGAAGAAGAGGTGGAGGTCTGTCTACATGACACCAAACCACCAGCTTGACAGTTTGGCCACAGTGGAAGACAACTATGAGGAGGTGCTTTGATAGATCACATCTGATTCATTCCAGGAG
The DNA here is from genome assembly GCA_021397915.2 of Tor tambroides. Lineage (NCBI taxonomy): Eukaryota > Metazoa > Chordata > Actinopteri > Cypriniformes > Cyprinidae > Tor > Tor tambroides. The sequence goes on from JAFVLL020023782.1 coordinate 8,780, forward strand.
CTCAAAAGCTGACAGAGGGATATCTAAAGGCATTGTTGTGTCCGGACTGGAAAGAGACAAGAGACTGGAAATTTGAATACTTAAAACAGTTCCTCAGGCATGTGTTTATTTAAATTTACGCTTACAAAGCTTTGAGTATCAATGTTTTAAGATGCTTGTGCAACCTTGTGTCATTATTTTTGGACAAGAGAAGGTTGCTTTTACTGTAAATGTGACCTCAGACATTAGTCTTGTTACATAAAACAGTGATGTCGTGTAACCGGCAGTTGGATCTCAGAGTTCTGTTCTTACCATTAATAAAGCACGGCGGAAAAGTGATGAAGCTGAGGGTGAGGTGAGATGAAGACTCGCAATGTCGGCTCCGTTTCTCTCTGCCCCTACTGTGACTTTAGTGGAGTCTCCTCCAAACAGAGCAATGTTCTTCTGAACCCAACCCAGAGCAGCTGCCTGGTCCTGCAACCCATAATTCCCCAGCAAAGCACTGGAACCTACACAGAGTCGACAGAGTTCAATTCATCAGGCACATCCAAATGTGTTTTCCACACATAGATTAAAACTATGACGCAAGAAGATTTGCAATAAATGACTGAAAAATCACCTTATCATTATAACCAGCATGTGAAAGTCTATCCATTATACAACAATAACAATAATGTTTTAAATGTTTAATAAAATATTCACAGAGGTTTGGCTGGAAAATACCATTGTCACAAACAGTTCAAGAAACTTAAGGAAGCCAATCAGGCTTCTGCACAGCTTTCACTGCATGTTGTTTTTGGCTGGACAATGAAAGCTCATCCTGGCAGACCACTCAAAGGCACCAGTTAGGCCTCCTTTTCAAACTTACTCAGCCAAGGGTGGCAAAGGAATCTGAATATTTTCACAACCACTGTGCGGAATGGGACTTCTCACATGGACATTACGTAACCATATTCCATAACCATATCCACTCCATTTTTTGGAATTCCATTTTATGGAATAAATTATCCAATTTTTGCAATACATCATTTTGTTCTAACAGAGCTTCCAGGACACAGTTTAATTCCAGTGTAGCATATATATAATAAAACTGTCTTCAAACACTGAGATTTACTACTTAAAATATTTTCAGGACTTTTTTAGCATGAAGTGTCCAGGAAGGCATTCAATTTTTTGTTGCATGAAAATAAAAACATCAACAATAATGGCAAATAAAACTAAAGCAAACTGTATTCAGGGCTCATAATGGTGAGGACTGTGCTATTTACTAGATTCTATGCTATATGTGGCTCTATGCTAAGAGTTTTCAATCTTTACAGACCCAAGAAAAAAAATGTATCATCCAATGGATGTACACTATCCCTCAGAAGACTGTTTTTAATAAATTAATACTTTTATTGAGCAAGGATGCATTAAACTGTTTTAAAGTGAACTTTGGACTTTCTATTCATCAAATAATCCAGAAAAAAATGTTTCACAGTTTCCACAAAAACATTAAACAGCTCAACTGTTTTCAGCTTTGGCACCTTTGGCACCAAAACAGCATATCAGAATGATTTCTGAAGGATCATGTGACACTGAAGACTGGAGTAATGGCTACAGAAAGTTTGCCTTTGCCATTATATTTGAAATATATTTAATATAGAAAACATTTGTGGGGCTGGCTAGAGTCTTGGAATATTATCAAGATGCATATATGAACACTTTCATGTATATGTGTGTGTGTTTGTGTACCTGCACTTAGGAAACCGAAAGCAGCCACCCTGAAACTGGCTGTCACTACTATTATGTTGCCAACAGCAGCAAGGTAAGAACCATCTAAGAGACCCGATCCAGAGTTGTGGAAGAACACCAGAACCGGAGCATTCTTTCCCTATGACAAAACAGAAAAATTGTACTATGAATACCAATAACAGCATTCACACCACAGTCAGCAGATACAGTGGTTTATGAAAGCAGTATTAACATAAGTCCATGATATACAGTGAGTTCCAATGAGACACTAAATGAGAAAAATTCAATTAAATAAGTGTATTATAGGGCTGTCACAATTCCACGATTTAATTCGAAAACTCGATTTTAAAAAATCCTCGATTGCATTTTGCTCAATAAAACCATGATTACTTGCTTTTGATACTTTATTTGAACTAATTATGATTGCCTCATTGCTATTATATATGTATTTTAAGTAATTTTAAAGGCTATTGTTCGCTTAGGTCTATTTTTATTACTAAATGTAAAATCATTTAAAATTAATTATAATGATCCGATTACTTGATTAATCGTCAAAATAATTGACCGATTACTCGATTACTAAATAAAATCGTTAGTGACAGCCCTAGTGTATTATATACTATTGTTCAGAGGTTTGGTGTCAGTAATATTTTTTATGAACTTACTCTACATGTATACGTATATATGAATTTATGCATGTTTGAGCTCACAATTATGTCATGTGGGTCTTACCACACTACTAGCAACAAATACATTGAGGTACAGACAGTCTTCACTGGAGGTGGAGTCAGTGGGATCGCCAGGCTGAAGACATCTGGATCTAAAACAGTTATGATCAAAAAAATCAGATCTCACTCCAGAAAAGATTCGGCATTATTGATTCTGCAGTAAGGCAACCAGTCAGTTTGAGGGTATAAATGTATGTTAATTTTTGAGAACATACATTTATAAGCCTACAATCTGCAATCAAGCGCACCGAGAAAACGTGGCATTCCAGGCACCGGTCCAGTCAGCTGGCTGTGGAGGGCTGAAACGGAGCTCTTCGATTGGTGGACGAGCATAAGGGACACCCAGGAAGTAGGTCCCACGCTTGCTATCTGAGCCAGTTATGGATTTCACCTCACTTTCTCTGAGAAGTGTGCCGTGATCAGGGATGGAAACAGAAGTCCATTCTGGCTGTAAACCTATAAAGAAATGTTTAAGATCTCTGTTATGGGGTGGAAGAAATCAGAAACACCCTGAACTGGTTGACACTGTGAATAAATTGAAGAATGTATTATTTTATGGTGTCACCTGTCCCGATGTAAACAGATTGTGCAGGCTCTTTGGTGACTAAGAGGCAACGCTGGCCGCTGGTCGTAGGAAGGCAGGTGTGTGTGTCTGGATACATCACACATCTCATAGCTGACTCTCTGCTATCGATAGACACAGCTGAACAGGACTCACTTTCCTCACAGGCTACAGAAGACAAGAAAGTTACGAGAAGACAAAGATAACCGCATATATCTGTATTGTAAATTGCAAAAAAAAAAAAAAAAAAAAAAAAAAAAAATTTTTTATGATTATTACTAATTAAATGAAATTAAATTAAATTAAAATTTAATAAAAAAAAATTATTAAATTTAATATATTACATATATAACATTACATTTTAAAATATATTAAAATAGAACAGATACTTTAAATTGTGATATTTCAAAATATTAGTGTTTTTACTGTATTTTTGATCAAACAATTCAGCCTTGGTGAGAATGAGAAATAATATTTATCTAGATCAAAAGTAAACTACATGTTGCTACATGTGTTCAGCAAATTACACGCTCTACCACATCAGCTCCCTGTCAAAGTTCTCAGAAAACAAAAAGAAGTGAGAAACATTACCAGATAGACACCAGTCTCTGACTTTATCCAGATTCGCTGCTATATTTCTGCTTATGTGGACAATGTCAAAAGCTGAAACAGACGAGTCCACCTTGACAGAGGTGGCATCCAGCTGCTTCCAGTTCTTCAAATCAGCTGCTTGCACATAAGCAATAAGAATGGCACGTGGAAATTATATAAATGACTGAATTAAATTATTAATACAGTAATAAATCTAATACATTTCTAGAAAACAGTAAGTTATTCTTCATTTAAGAGTCTCTTACCATTCTTTGAGGGAGAGTGGAGACTAAATGGTAGACACATTCTGGGATTCTTTATCCATTGGTTTACTACAGAGACATACAAAGCTGATGTAAAAAAAATTTCATGAAGTAATTTACTTCAACAAGTCACATAATGGGAATTCTCCATTTATTAAAATAGGCACAAGGGTTTCAGATATACCTGGCTTTTCATACCAGCTGAAGGGATAGACTTCAGTCTGGACTTTGGATGGGGAGCAGTCCTGAATCCTCCAGTTAGTGCTGTCGTTCTCACCACACGTCTGGATACCCAGACTATTCAGAGTTAGACACAACACATCTGATCCTGTACAAAAAACAAAGCAGAAACCAACTGTGAGTGGTTTCATTCCTCAGATTAGACACATCACATATGTTTTGAGTGAATAAGCTGTGTATTTTGAGACTCATCTGAGTGTAAAGGTTCTTTAGTACCAGGTAGTCCTGAATCTTGGACATATCCTATGCCACGGCAGCATGGATCTTCATCACATCGCCTTTCACATTCAAAAAACCTGCTCGAAAAATTAAAACAGCATTATTCATGAAGGAAACAAATAAACGGAGATGGAAACACACATTTGTTGACTTTCCTCTCACCTTTCAGTGATAGATTTACGAGAGAGACTGACTTGACTGCGTACAGAGTAGAACACCATCTTCTTAAAAGGAACACGACTGTAGAAACTCTTCACACTTCCAGACAGAGAAACTGTACAAGAAAAAGAAAGTGATGTGCATATTATGCATGACAAAAAAATAATAATTTGATCAAAAGCACTTTGCAGTAATAGGTTGGTAAAGAGTTTTTTTTTTTTTTTACCTAATGTTCCAAACAGTGGAACATTTATACACAGAAACTTCCAAGTGGTGCTGTTGTGGCAAAAACACACTATTTGCTAATTATGAAAGGTTCTTTGATTCCCTCAGCACAAGCTAAGACGAAACGCTTTGTCAAAAAACTGGAAACTCTCTTTTACAGCATTGAGAAACCCCTTACGGCAGATTTCCACCAAGGTAGCATTATTTTCCACCCTTAAACATCTACAGCAGATGGAACACATGTTAAGAGTTTATGATCACACCTTTTTGTTGTGGATTGCTTTATAGGCCATGAAACATTCAAGCCCCTGTGATCCCCTATTATGACTGAAAATCACTGTACTTCTGTTTCAGGAACACACGATAGGACTATCAAATCCAAATATTCCTGTTTTGCCATTTTAAACTGTTGTCAGTAAGACATTTTTCTTTTCTTTTTGAAATAAAAGCTCGCCAGGATGCATTAAATTTATAAAAAAAAATGACACTAAAGACATTTTCAAAGAATTCTAAAAAAAGAAGAAAAAAAATATAATAGTGTATAATAGTGTCCACAAAAAATATTAAACAGCTCAACACTGATAATAATCATGTGACACATCACGGAAGCACTAATGGCTGGTATAAAAAAAAAAAAAATCAGTTCACCATTACAGAAATAAATTGCATATTAAAAATAGAATTGTTATTTTAAAATGTTATAATATTTCACAATTGTACTTTTTTTTACTGTATTTTTTGATTAAATAAATGCAGTCTTGGAGCACATAAGAGACATCTTTTTTTTAAAAAAAACTCATCAACCCCTAACTTTTCAATGGTTCTATAACCCAACAGTTTGTAGTAAATTACTTTCATTTAGAATTAAATTTCAGGTTTTAATTAACTTTTTTAAAATGATAATTTCCACAAGCAACTCAAACTACTAAACAAAACTAGACAAAATTCTCTTACACAAAATCTTACATAGTCCACAATGAATAGTCCTTTTTAAAGAAAAGCTAAGCAGCTAAAGAACAGACAAAGTCTTTGCTATGGAGAGGAATGAATGACTAAGGTAATCTGAGAGACACTCCGTCTCTCCGCTTCTGTTCAAATAAATTACTTGTGATTCCACATGATTTAAATCCTAGAGCAATTCTGCAGTTTAGACAGACATCCAAAATAACAACATTATTGTGTGGTCACTCACTCACTTTACCAAATCTTACATAACACTACTTTTCCATTTCTAATTTAAAGGCTAACAATGAACATCATGCATAAACCACAATTATACAGACGGTCTCACCCACGTGCTTTTCTTTCAGGGGAAACTAATTCTGACACCTAGAGGAACAGTCCAAATGTGAAACAGCGGAGAATGTTGAAATGAAGATGAACGGTATTGAATTTCAAAATCAAATTCAAATTTAAAATAAAAAAGAAAAGTATATTTACATATAAAGTAAATAATGATAAAGATCATACACCATGACCAGTGTAAAAAGTCAAAGTTTAGGAGCACACTAAAGCATATGG
>JAFVLL020023782.1:20000-42422 GCA_021397915.2 Tor tambroides
CTGACCTCCATCGAGGACATTCTGGTTAAGGATGAATCCATCACAGCAGTTCTCACGACTGCAAGAGTTGACGCAGAAGAGATGGACGTCTGCCAGAGTGGTTCCACGTGCATCAAACACAAGTGTCCGATACACTCCAGAACCGGTCTTACGGAAACTCAGCCTCTCAAAACACTTCGGGCCTGCTGTGCTGAATTCATGACCTTTTGTCAGAAAATGAAGGGTGGAGAGTAAAAGAGAAAAGAAGAAGAACAGATATTCTTTAAGTCATGGCCAAGACACACATGTGCATCTAAATGTTTTTGGGTCGCCAAAAATAACTAGAAACTGGAATCTCTGCTCCTGAGAGGAGTCTCAAAGTATCAAGTCATTTATTTCACATGGAAAAATATTTATCTCGTAACAGAACAAGTATTAGCAATGTTTTTATTACAATTTTCTTTATTCTTGTGTCCACGGATTACTCACGAACCGCTACTTAATCTTTGGGAGTACAGTTCAATTATGATATTTTATGTTAATTATACTTCATTGTAATATGCTCTTTGTCTCCTAGAAAAGTTCTTTCTCTCAATATTGTATGCATCACCACATTTTATTGCAGTGTGTAACCAAGAATGGGTCCAGGTGACTCACAATAACTAACCAAACTGAGAACATGTGGGATTTAACTAATAGCTGATGATCTTACCTTTCTTTCTCAGCACCATAAGATTGGGAGCATCGCCTTTTATTTTCAGAACACAGTTGAGAGTCTGGAACATCTCAGCGCCATCACTTCCCAGAAAACCTTTGCTCTGCAATGGCAAAAAAACCACAAGGCTTTCTCTTTTTTTTGCAATAATCATCACACTTTTGGGAAAGGAGATGTGAGTGTCACCAAGACCAAAAAAAGACCCAATGCCAAATATAACACTTAAATATGATTAATGTCTTACTTCTCCATTGAAAATGTGCAATATTTTATATTTATTAGCTCATAAATGAGGATTTATCTTGAAGAACACGTCACCTAACATATGTACTTGGACAAATTTTGGACAAATGAATGCTGAAATTATAAAAGCAGGAGATGATGAGTGAAGATAAATTTTACAAGCAAACCTTAGACTACTGTTCAAAAGTTAGATAATATTAAGATAATACATAGATTATAATAAGAAGAAATGTTTCTTGAGCACCAAATCAGCATATAAGAATGATTTCTGAAGAATATGTAACACTAAAGACTAAAGCTGCTGAAAATTCAGCTTCACAATATTACTATTACATACAACAGTAATATTGTATGTAATACAACATACAATTGCATCATTAACAAATACACTGTGCAGTATACAATTCACATGGGGGCAAAAGTGTAAATGCATTTTGGTCATACTTGTTCAGAGGTCCTGAATTCAACATTATCCACACTTGTGCTGTACAGCTCACAGTAGGTTTTCTCTTCATCACTGAATATAGCCACATGTTGGCATGAATCTTCCAGATAACAGTCTAACAGAGGGGGATGTGATCGACATTAGTCATGAAGAGTGTGAGTGTCCATCTGACTAATTCAAGTACAGGTGCAGTGTATGTATTTAACAGGGTATCTCACCAAGCACACACTTCCTGAGCTGTGTTTCCTTTGGCTGGATTGAAGAATCAGAGCTCAGTATTTCTGCACTCTCTGATTTCAGCAGCAGGGAGGAAGAGGCAACTACCTCAAACTTTTCCATTACTGCAGACACAAAGTGATATACTGAACATACATTAATAAATGTATATATTGTTTGTCCTTTCATACTAACAAAGATTTACCCACTGTTGAACCAATACTTTAGCCAGTCTTGTGGAAGGTACTTTCAAATTGTAGCTCCCCAAGCTACACGCAAGCTACATTTAAAAAAGTAGTCAGGTACACTGCAAATTATTAACATAAAGTGGCAAACTACATTGATGCTATTTAAGAAGGCAATATTTTTCTGAATATAAAACTACTACCATCATATGAATTACTTTTACAATCAGAGGAGAATTTATCTGACACAAAACAATTAAAATCTCAGTGTATGGGTAGGGTAATATCAAATAATAAAACTAGTCAAAGAGTAGCAGACAGCAGAATTTAAAATCGCAATGAAACGGAAGTAGAGTCATCTTTTCTTCAGTATTCAGACTGAAACAGAAGAAAAAAAGTAGGGGGACTTGGTTCTATTCATTGGTTGTTGATTGGATGGAAGGAGATCTGAATGCGAGACAGCAGTCAATTATAAGAAAGGGGCGGAGTTTAAGCAGACCAAAATAAGGAGGAGTCTGGCGTACGTCACCAGAGAGACGTTTTTCACTGGAAGACCCATTTATGACATTTTGATTAAATAAAGTGGTCAAAAAAGTTTAAAAATTAAACAAATGTCGATGCCAATAGCCTCATGGGAAACGCCCCAACATACAGCGCAGTTGCACTTCGCAGTCCCGAGTTCAAGTCCCGGCTCACGGATCTTTCCCAATTACGTCCCCGGTCTCTCTCTCCCACTTTGCTTCCTGTCTACATACTGTCCTATCATAATAAAGACAAAACTGCCAAAAATAAATCTTTAGAAAAAAAAATGAAACAAATGCCTGCATGAATCATTCACAATGAGATCAATAACATGCATTTAGAAAATACGTAGGGTGAATTTTTCATTTCATGCATAGTTTAAAAATTTTGCTATCAAAAAAAAAATAAAAAATAGTACAGGAGGGACTCAATAAATCAATTTGTAACATGAACACTTTGAACAACTGAACTCACTAAAATAAACTTCCGAGTACTAGATATGAATCAAGTGAATCAAGGGACAGACAGCATGATTTTTCATTCCACATATTTTCTTGTTTGAAAAAGTTGTGTTACTGGAAAAGTTCCACTACTTTAAAAACACATGAACTACTGTCATTCTATATAAAATGTAAAAATGTTTAGTTAGTTCCTTCCTAACACTGACTGTAGCACAAACCTTTGCACACTTCAACTGTCACTGGAGCATCAGAAGATGTCCAAGAAAGTTCCTCCCCCTGTGGAGAGACACACAACCACCTGCCAGACATGGGGTCCTTTTGGGCTGACAGGAATTCCCCTTTCTTTGTACAACTCAGTTTACTCTGCTGGCACTCAGTAAGACCTTAAGAGCATCAAGACAGTGAGAGGACAAATGGAAAACAAGATGAAAAATCACAATCAGTTATTTTCCTCTGAAACCTGTTATCTACATTTTGACAGAGCTGCCATGTATAATTGTAACTATCTACACCTGCTATTCTTGAGTTTGTGTGTTGGGCTGGGCTGTTTTAGTTTGGACTTTACTCACAATGAGAAGCACTGAAGGCTCCCTGGGCCACAGTGGATGTACTCGAGGGGCAGGGAGAACAGAAGATCTGCCCATCTTCCGCTTGAAAAGTATCACGCGGACACAGAGTACACACACCACAACTAGAAAAAGAACCAGCTGGACACACCACTGTGTGTGAGAGAGGATAAAAACACAAACACACAGGGAGCAGAGTGATTAAGCTTGGGTAATTGATGGTGTTGAGTGGAAAAAGAGGAGAAAGTTTGACAGCTACAGAAGGAAGATTAATAATAGAGGAGGAGGAAAGTTTGTATGCAGTTTGAAATATTACTTTATACATTTTTGCACACCATATTTCTATGCCAGTAAGCTAAAATATGCATCAGCTATAGAAAACTTTATAGGTGAATATTCGGAAACACTAGCAAAGCCATTTTCCTTTATGGTACATATGCCAGTCTGTCATTAAGACAACCAAGTGGTACAGAAGCCAACCTACCACACCCAGTGGATTATGGGAGCTGCTTATAGCCATCCATGCAGCTAAATGAAGGAGGAGTAGAAAGAGCGAGAGAACGGTCATAGAGGAAGATGGACCGATATGACCCACTTTGGATTAGTTCCTTCATGCCATTTAATACCCTCTCCTCGCTAAGTGCCATATCTGAAAAACAAACACATGCAATTTATTTAAAAGGAAAGCACATGGAATAATAACAAACATTCAGTGTAATGTCAATGTGAAATTTAATGCATCTGATATTAGATATCAAATATGTACAGAAATGGACTAAATAAGGTGCATAAAGCTGTTCACACCAATGTCATGGAGATCAGGGAGAGACCTTATTGGCAGGTCAGAGAGTCTGGCCCTAAAGGTGATGCGTGCAGTGACTTCCCTGTCATTCAAACACTCAAGAGACACAGATGACTAGTCACAGACTGCAACAGAGCTGGTCTGGCCAGATAAGGTCAGCTAATAAACATGAAGACACATAAGCAAGCAAAGTAAACAGACATGCAGTGATGCAACAACTCAAGACATTTAAACCAAGACAAAGCATAGATGAATAAAAACCCTTGTTTTCTGAATTTCATTGTAACAAATTCACATGCAAGATGTATCCATAGGCTTTACGGACCTACACAGTTTGTTGTAATGCTGTACTGCATGCCAATGACACCTACATATTAAATATGACACTTGCAGACTAATAACACATTTTGGTATTGCACATTTTAGCACATTTTGGTGTTGTTTACTTGTCAATCTAAACTTGTATTGGTGAGAAAATTACTGTAATATACTATATGGTGTTTTCAAACTGATTCGGGGTTCCTCTATAGAGCCTCTAATGGAACATGGCCATGAAAAAATATGAGATGGGAGGAAAAATATATTTCAGTTGTTTTGCATTTGCTCATAAAACCTTTTCGCTCCCAAAGAAAGTTTGTGTATACTTGCAGAAGTTTGGTGTTTCCACAAAATCTAGCATTTGCTCGCACAGAAAGCAAAATTGTTGTGAGCAAACAAATTTTGTCAAGGAAACACAAAATATTTGTGAGTAAACATAGATACATTTTTTCCCTCACATCTCATATTTTTGCTATGACCATTTCCACTTAAGGGCCCTGTAATACCCAGGGGTCTATGGAAAATTTAAGATAATTTTTTTTATAAACAAAATGTAATTTTTTAGGGCTGTCAAAGTTAACTGAAGATATTAAATATATATTTTAACCAAATAATTTATATATTTTTAATTGATTTTACAACCATTTTATCATTAATTATTTTAATTAATGAATAAATATAAATTTTAAGCTTAAACATTTAATATTATACACATTAGTGGTTAGATAAAAGATACACTGCAACTAAAATACAATATAAATATTTTCCAAACACATTTTAATAATTTGCTTTCTCTTTAGTAGAATGGCAAAATTAAAGCCAATTATTTGATTTTAAAACATGCTGTCTTTATAATATTGTGCTGCTGCTTCTTCTTTTTCTTTTTTCTTTCACAGTTTTTTATACATGGAAATATATATAATAAGTGCTAAATGGGTTCCTCACAAGGGAACCATCATGGGCATCAAAACAGACTGTATTGTACCTGTAGGCTGCAGAGGCCTGTAGCTCTCATGTCTCGCAGTAAAGCAGCCTGTAGCTGAACATTCTGGGTGCTGCAACTCTGCTGACCCTCAGTCAGGGACAGCTTCAGCTGTAAGGTCACCTGCACTGTCTGCAAAACCTGAGGCTCTGATAGACATCACAGATATACAGTTGCTAAGTACAAACAGATACGGAGTAATTAGAGCAACAAGATTTCATGGAACGACAAATCCCGAAGGACATACTGCAACAACCTGTGAGTGTTTTAACAGATAAATGGGACAATGTTTGTGTCTGTGGCCTTTACTTTGGCAGGCGTAGGACAGTGGAGCATCATCAAGCCAGCTTTTGGCCTGGGAATCACACAGGAAGCTGGCGACAAGAAGGGTGTTGACATAACCTTGGTCACAGAACAGCTCACAGTGCTGCGTCTGCTGACCCGCAACATTCGCAGTGCTACATAGAACGGCACCATGGGAAATATCTCCAAATGGAAGAGGGCACTCAGGAACTGAAAAGGGAAACAAATAAGGGAAAATCATGTTGCCACAACTTTAGAGAAATGCAAAGTGTGACCTAATTCACGTACTGTCGCAGGCTGGGGTTTGTCCTGTGCTGCAGAGGGTGCGTGTCACTGGCAGTTCCTTTCCGCTTTGAGAAACACACCAACAGTAGGACAGGTCACACTGCAGGGGTGAGAATCGCTGCCCGTCCTATCACACACTGAGGCTCATAGCCCACACCGACCTCTCTCTGCAATGCCACTGTCTTCTGTAGAGAACACCAACCTGGACCTTACAACACACAACATGGACCTGACATGGTAAATTTTTCAATGCCTCACTGCCTGATATGGTACTAATTGTTAGTGCTGGAACAACATTACTATCACCCAGCCAGATAATTTCATATTATTATTATTATTATTATTATTATTATAAAAATCTTCTTTAACATGACACTTTTGATCGATTTCATATGTTAGCGAACACATATTAATTTCTTTTTCAAATATTATTTATCCTTAACTTTTGAATAGCAGTGTATCATGGTTTTCACAAAAATATTCAGCAGCATAACAGTTGTCAACATCTAAAATAATAAGTAATGAGCACCAAATCAGCATTTAAAATGATTACTGGAAGATCATGTGGCACTGAGGACTAGAGTAATGGCTGCAGAAAATGCAGCTTTGCCATCACAGGAGTAAATTACATTTTAAAGTACAGTATATTCAGTTATTTCACAATATTACTGTTTTTATTGGATTAAATTCAGCAGATAAATGCAGCCTTGGCACGCATACAACGTTTCTTTCAAAAACATAAAAAAAATTTTTTAATTTATTTATGTTGTAGCAGTGGGATAAATGTATACTTGAAATGTGCATTAACAATTAGGCGCTGTTAAAACATTATGTGTTCTTGCTTAGAGTGCAATGGCACAATGCAAAAAGTAGGGATTTTGAATTGTGTTTTTCAATTTTGAACTTGGAAAAACAGGCCACTTGTTCTATGAAACTAAGGTTTAATGGGTAGGTTGTGGTTAGGTTCAGCAGCAGGGAAAGGGTCAAGCTTGTGATCGACAAAGGTTGTTGATCTAAGAACATGTTGTACTAAAACACACTTTACAGATGAATGGATGAAATAATTACATTGCAGTTCTCCAGAAGGACTGGTGATGGCAGGTTGGATAACTCATCCAGTTATCGGACTTACACACAACCCCTGCGAATGGCCTGAACCGGGCTTCTGGAGTACCGAAAACTCACCGTACTACAGACATGCAAACCTTCAATGGTTAACATAGAATGTCTTTTGCATTTACAATACAATCCAAAAAAAAAAAAAACCAAGCCTCACCTCCTCACATGATGCACTGTATATGTAAGTGATATTAGAGCTTGTTTGTGTCCAATCAGAGAGCAGGAAGTGACTTTGGAGCCTCTGGCATGTAGTTTGGACTTGGGGACAAATTTTTACAAATCAGCTTACATACTTACAAAATCAAGAAGTCAACTGACAAACAACAGAACTAAATCGAGCAGTTAGCCTAATTACTTTGATTATTATTAGAAAGATTAGAGATAAACTGGATTGGACTCTCACACTGTTGAGAGGGTGCAGAATGAGACGACAGAGAGCCTGTGATGTATCGTCCCTCCTCAACAACACACCAACAGTGACCTATGATATCAAACAGAGCAAAAAACAAACTTAGGAGAAAATGGTCTGCAAATACATTTTTTTGAACTTTCTATTCATCAAATAATTTCCACAAAAATATTAAGCAGCACAACTATTTCTAACATTGATAATAAATGTTTCTTGAGTAGCAAATCAGCATATTACAATGATCTCTGAAGGATCATGTGACACTGAAGACTGGAGTAATGGCTGCTGAAAATTCAGCTTTGCCATCATAGGAATAAATGACATTTTTAAATATATTAAAATACAAAACACAATTTTTCGGTTTTGAACAGCAGTTTGTGTCAAATCTTTTACATGAAGTATGGTGACCAAAAAGATGGTGTATGGTCTCACCTGTGCTTTGGTAGCACTGACTGGGCAACCACTGGCCATAAGCGTCACACTGTGGGCTGTAGGGCTGGTATCCCAGCATTAAACTCTGTCTGTCTTTGTCACCGGCCATCAGTCTGCTCTGCCAGTAGAAATGTAGGGCTGTCGAGAAGCGAAAGCAAATTAAGTCTTAGTGTGGGTAAAGCATTACAGCACATCTCAGATGTGTACTCTCCCAACCTTGCAGCTTTTATTTAATAACTGGAATGAGCACGCAGAGTTTACCATCAAAGCACCTCTAAAGAATATAAAGCGGGGTCCAACTGTTTAGTAAGTCACAAATGAAATTATTTAAATAGTGACAGAGAAATTCTCTTAAAAATAGGTATTTTATTCTATACACTTAATGACTTTTTTTTTTTTCAAAAACCTTTATTTCCAGGTTTTTCAGATGTTGTTTCAGATTTTGAACCTTATTATAGTTTCTTCTGCAGATTTTTAACTTTTATTTTGAGACAGCTAAAAAAAAAAGAGGCTGTACTGGAATGAGCTTCGAGTCTCAGCGCAGAGTTGGTTTTGCTCAGCAGAGTCTGAGTGATGGGGATCTTTGAGGTGCGTGTCTGCTCCAGCTCCTCAAGGCTCAGATAGACACTCTCTGCCAGGAGAAAACCATAACCCACAGGCACATGTGAGTTGTCTGAAGCAGTGATCAGCTCTTCAGCTTGCTTCAGGAACTCAGAGACCTGGTTTTGAACCAAAGAGCATGGACCTGGACCTGAAGACACAAGCAAAAGAGATCTTAGAAAATGATATAAACAGATTAGAAAAAAATATATATTTAAAAAGATGTGGCAGATATAATAGTAGTACTACTACATACATTAATTACTATGGTATATAACTCACATTTGGGGATTTGTCCAACAGGAGCCTTGCTACCTGCTAGCAAGTCTCCTTGAGGGTTAACGCACCAGCATTGACGCAGGTGAAAGATCCCAAGAGGAAGACTGAAATCAGACAGCGGGCCTTGATAACCAGAATCCTGATCAGTCTCCATAAAGATAATGGATTCAGGAAAACCGATGGTCCATAAATGGCCTCAACGTTCCCATCTAACATGTCAGACGGAATATCAGAGAACTTCTCAAATCTTGCCAGAACAGGGAACACTTTGTGGTGCCCAGCTTTGAACAATTCAGATACAAAGATTCTGAATGATGCCATTGCTTCTGAGTTTCCGGCATAGGCTCTTCTGAAACGGGCAGGTCTTGTCTGGAATTTATGATCCGAAACCTCTCACAGTAGAACTCAGTCGCTTGTTCTGGAGGTCCATCGCACTGGATCTGATGCCAGCTGCCATCATAAGCACAACGAGGGATGTACACTTCAGAAAGCTGGGTTATTGAAGATGAATCAGAGAGAACAGAGCGGACTGTGGACAGGAACTGCTGGGTGGCTGTTGCCTGGCAGCTTGCTGGACCTAAAGAGGAAAAATCAATAAAGCAATATACAGGAGGAGGTGACTTGTGGTCAAGTATGGTATATGACATACTCAGAATTTGTGCTCTGCATTTCACCCATCCAAGTGAATAAATACATGCGCGCACACACCCGGAGCAGTGGGCAGCCAATGCTGCGGCGACCAGGGAGCAGTTGGGGGTTCAGTGCCTACCTCTCAGTCATGGTATTGAGGGTGGAGAGAGCACAGGTCATTCACTCACCCCACCTACAATCCGTGCCAGACCTGAGACTCGAACCCACGACCTTTAGGTTACAAGTCCAACTCGCTACCCATTAGGCCACAACTGCCCCGTAGTATATAATTTGTAAGTATATAATTTTAAGTAAGTAAATAAATTTAAGTATATAATTTGACAATGAACAATGAATTGACAACAATAGCTCATTATAGTGAATTTATGGTTTCTGTAGCTGCTCATTGTGGAAATCTTAGAGGTAAAGTTGCAAATCTGAGACCTAAAGGTTAAATTTTGAGATATACCGCTGCAGTTATTAAGTTGCAAATTGGAAGATTTAACATTTATATTTATACATTTGGCGGATAGTTTTACACTTTACATTTTGAACTACAGGAATAAGCATAAAGTCACAATTACGAGAACCCTAGTTTCATAGATTCATAGTAGTCCTCTAATATACTAATATGTACCTTTTAGGGGTAGATAAGGTACAAATTGTCTTTTTTCTCCCATTTTTTTTTGTAGGTTACATAAGATTGCCCTGGCATGTGTTTGATATTAAGCTAAACATTTACACTGGCAATTTTATGTGAAAAATAAATAAAAAGCAAATAACTAAACATTGAAAAGATACCTTGCAAAACTGAAAGCAATTAAGCTCCATAAAAGAAATGAACAAAGTCTCTATAATGTATAATTGAGATGTTTGGCAAGTTGTTTATTGCATATGTGTCAGATCGTTTGAATGTGTGTCTAATTAAATGCATGAATACAGGAATGATCCTCTCTGGCTCTGTAATTAATCATCTGTGGTTAGCATTCAGACTCACATTGAAGAGAGCTTCCTGAGCTCTGAATGCCGAGTTTCGTTCCAGAATGGTCCACGCAGAAACAACTTTTGCCAAGGCACTGATGTGCAACGTAAGCACCATCAGTCTCACATTTAGGAATGAAGACCTCAGATCCTGCAGAACTGCTGGCTTTGGCTGCAATCGGCATCTGACGTTCTTTCTCACACTGGGATGAGCATCTCGGTCTGGACCCAGTGGTGCGAGAACCTGTTATTTCTAGACCATGAGAGTCCACACACCAACACTCCGAGCCCTGACATTGAACTTCATGGTATCGTCCATCCTCAGTGCACTGGGGCACGTATGGAGTCAAGGTGGAAGTCACAGACTTGCAAACATCTGATTTTTAGAAAATGCCACGAGACAGTTGACCCAACTGGGTGCTTTCTTCTGCCTTCAACTGTTTGATTGCTTCTCGAAGGGTAGGGAGAAACTGCTCATTCTCAAGGGCCACTGAAACAAGTTTAATCATATCTTGGTTGTTTTTCAGGTTCACTGTACGGCCAAATGCATCAGAGATCTCTTGGTCCAGATTAAAACTGACAGAGTCATCTGTGAAGGTCTTGGCCAACTGCATCAAGTCAGTCGTGGCTTGCATCAAACCAACTTGACTGAAAATCATCGTACCACTGTTTCCAACAGTGCCGGTGAAGTTGAAATTGCCAGCGTTCTTTAGGAATTTTCCTCCAAAGAGATTCTCCTGGAGTCTCTTGGGATTCGGGGTAAGAGCAAGAGCTTTCAGGGCAAGAGCTCCAGAGGGAAACATCCCTTGGAGGACCTCTGCCAGGATGTCTCCGACATTTGGACGCTCCAACTCTGGCAACAACTGAAGAAGACCAGAGTTGGCCAAAAGCTCCTGGAATTCAGGACTGCAAGTACCAAGAAAAGAGAGGGTGTCTTTGAAAACGGAAAACACGTTGCTCTTGCTGAAGACTCCAGCTGGGCCATAAAAAAGCCTGGAGAGGGCTTGTCTCCTCTCAGACAGGCAGTCTTTCGCTCCAGCGCCTAAACAAACAAGAAACACAACATTAGTCAGTGCACAAACTCCATTCTGCTGAACGTTTCACTCACCAAGGGACCGGTAAAGTTTTTTTGTTTTTATTTCACAGGTCCCTTGGCAGGTAAAATCACTCAAGCTTAAGATCACAATGACTAAAGAATAAATTGTATAGTTAAAGCACCATGAACTTCTAATTAGATGTGTTCATGGATATATTTTAATGTACTAATCTAACTACCTAAACATTACTTATGTTAATATCAGTGAAGATTTACTGTTACCAGAGTTGCTAAAGAGGTACAATGGAACGTAATTATGAATATTCCATGAAATATACACAAAGACCAAACTCACTACAATTTGGTATTCCATACTGGCGCGTGCCAAAGATCTCTTTGCCATCCGCATCCACACACCAACACTGGCCACCGGACTGACACTGGGTTGGCACATATGCTCCGTTATCAGTACAGGAGGGTACAAAGGAATTGCCAGCCTGAATAGCTGCGGCCCGTTCGCTCTCACATGGGGTGGGACCTAATAAAAAGAATAAGAGTTGGTTAATTACCTGTACTTTTACACAGATATAGCAAATAAATGCTGAAGGGTAGATTTTAGTCCTGGACTGCAACAGCAACTACTATTTTTTATCATATTCTATCCTTACATGTACAGGAAACTAATATTTATTAGTTTATTCTAGCAAAAAATATATATTTGTAAATTAAAAACAGAAAATTATTATTATTTTTTATATTTCACATGTATTTTTTGGCAAACTACTTGTTTAAAGAATTAATGTAAAAAAAAAAAAAAGATTTATTCTTAAATCAAGGAAAAACTATTTGCAAATTAGGTAAGAAAAACAAACTTAAAATAAAAAAAAATCTATCATTTTAAATTTACTTGGGAACCAAAAACGCCAAAAATTCTTTTTCAACAAATTGTTGCATACATCTAAATCTCCCGCTAACGGCCAGCTGGACAGCAAGGTAGCGGCGCTGTAGGATTCGATACATGTTTGACTGTGCAAATGTACTTCCTGCAATCTGGTCTGAAAACGCTGTGTCGTACACCTCATCCAACAGCAGCTCCACACCTAGACAAACCAAAATCAAAACAATTCATCTTTTTAAAAGCACACAAACTGTCACAACTTGATCAGGGAAAATTAACCCTGGAACAACAACCCAGAATAATAGTTGTCCTGGGGCAAACAGAGGTTTGTTGTAAGTGCACAATGGTGAACGTTTATGGATCATTTTTTGTGGTGTTTAAACCTAAAGCTCTCGGCCCAGTTCTTTAACCTAAATATAACTGAAGAGGTGTGTATCACCTGTGCTTGGCATCTCTCTTCCATGACTGTCTGCACAGAAACAATAACTAGAGAGCTCTGGGTAGGCCTTTCTGAAAGCACTGAAGGTCTGGAACACTTCTGGGTCTCTGTTAAAGAAAAGAAACTTCAATTAAATAAATCATTTGTAGCAGAAGCATTTCAAACTGACATTTCATACATTAACAGATTAACTAGGAAAACTGGAAAATCGTGGAAACTGTTGTACATGCTTCTACTATATGACAAAATACTGCTGTCTAGTGGTTAAACATAAACATGCTTTCCCAGACACAGAAGTGTAGAGCTAAATATATGAATTCAGTTTTAATAAAAATTGAATTAATTTCATTTAATTAAATTTTATTTACCATGAGAATATAACTTTACAGAATATTATACATTAGTGTTAGTCTTACAGAATAATATACATTACCATTCAAAAGTTTAAGGTCAGTAAGATTTTTTTTAAATACATTTTTTAATTAATACTTTTATTTAGCAAGGATGCATCTAGCAAATGATCAAAAATGACAGTAAAGACATTCAAAATGTAACAAAATATTTATATTTCAAATAAATTCTGTGCTTTTGAACTTTCCATTTGTCAAAGAATCATGAAAATAATGTATTATGGTTTCCACAGAAAAAACACATTAGGGGCACAACTAATTTATAATAATAAATAATACATTTTTCTTGAGCACTCAATCAGCATATTAGAATGATTTCTGAAGGATCATGTGACACTGAAAACTGGAATAATGACTGCGGAAAATTCAGCTCTTCAATGACAAGAATAAATTACATTTTAAAATATATTCTACATTTATTTTAAATTGCAATAATGTTTCACAGTATTCCTGTTTTACTGTATTCTGGATCAAATGAAATCTTACCATACCCAAACTTTTGAAGGGTAAATCACATGTCTCACCTGTTAAAGGTGTGTGACAGATCAAATATCATTCTGTCAGTGGTGTTGACAAACTTGCACTGCACAGGTAAGAAGCCACCACCATCTGAGCACTGAGGGTTCACCAATACCATGAAGGAGTCGCCGCTGTCTCACCTCACACGTACCAGGACCTAGGGTCAAGGGTTAAGACACACTGTACAGCAAATCTGATGCCAAAGAGCAGACTATCCATTTCAGCATCATCAGGCAACTTAAGATTCACAGCTATTTAAACAAATCTAAGCAGTTAAAAATCTTGTTTTTTTCAGAGACTCACCTAAACTCTTCAACCAATGCATCCAGGCAATTAAATTAATATAACACTGAATAAGTGCACTCACATTTTGAAGGCTTTCCGTTCTGCCTGGTTCCATAGATCTCCATGCCTTCTTGGTCCTCGCACCAGCACTGGCCACGGGACACATCACACTGCACCGGCTCAAACTCACCTGAGTCCAAACATACTGGCACCAGGGTGATGCCTTCAGTTTGCAGTGCCTGCTGTCTCTGGAGCTGGCATGAGGTTAAACCTACAGAGAGAGGACAGGATGCATTTAATTGATCAAAATACAGTAAAAATAGTAATGTTATGAAATAGCATAAAATGTTTTTTCAGCCATTACTCTAGTCATTAATGTCACATGATCCTTCAGAAATCATTCTAATATGCTGACTTGGTGCTCAAGGTGCTGTCTTATTATCAGTGTTACCAGCAGTTGTCAATTGACATTCATTCATGCTTTACATAAGGGTTTTCTGGGACCCCAAAGACTAGTAAAGCAAATTTTTTGTAATGCTGGACATGTACTTTAAAGTTAAAATATGAAGAATGGCTTACAATAAACTGTGGATCCATTTTGTCGACTCCCAGGTATCTCAAGTCCTTCTGCATTCACACACCAACATTCCCCGCCTCCGTGATTACACTGAACATGCGTGTAAAAACGCATTTTTTTTCCAAACGTTTCTATAAGATACCATGGTGCTTTTATGTAATATTATATAGTATATACAATTATTGGTCAAGTTAATGCACCTAAAGCGGCCGTCCTTAGAGCACTGGGGGACGTGCTCATGTCCCTGCGCTGAACTGACAGCCCTGAGCTGTTCACATTGACTCAGACTTTCGGTCTCCAGCTGGTACTCTGAGGGGAAGGAAGAGGTGAGAGTGTTTCCTAAACCATAGAAATTTAAATACAGAACCTATAGAGAATAACAGTAAACATGCTGTTGTGAGTAGACCAGACACGCACCTGAAATCTTTCCACATGTCAGGGAGATGATGTTAAGCAGTGTGACTGTTACATAAAGGTGCTTCATGTCTTCCATGTTCTGCATCTTCTCTATGATGCATGAACTCTCCTAGTGAATGCTACAAGACTGCAGAGTCTTTTATACCATTTTCTAAGATGTGCACTGTCATACCTGTTCAGCATTTTGTCATTTTACAGATTTGTCTGTCAAAACACAAACCTCTTCAGCCTGGTTAGAGTACCTGGTGGTGAATAAGAACATTTTGGGCTTTGTAAAGTGAGCAGCCAAGCTTGAACTTTTGAGAGCGCTTCTTTGAGAAGAACCGGCAACATCAGTCATCTGAAAACCACTTCCAACAGAGATGAACAGAGCTGCATGTAGTCACTTCTCTTATTTTGTTGCCCCTATACATCTATAAAGACAAAAATACTTTGTATTATGAACATATGAGCATCACTGCATAAACTAGGAAGTGTAAACGATGACCATACACAAAAAAATGTTGAGAATATTTTTAATGAAGTTGTACATACAGATAATTACATCAGGTCTTTAAATAAACTCTTTAAATGTACAGCTGGTATTTCTCATCAAAAGAAACTTCAAGTTTTAAATCTAAATTCTAAAACACTCTTTGTACAGATTAATAGAAATTGAGATTAAACAGGCATTTTCAAGTATTATCCTCTTATGCCTTAGTTTTTTTTTTTTTTGCTGTTTATCCTTACAGTTATAAAAACTGTATATACATTTTTCGAACAAAAAAAAAATGAACTAAATGGATTCTTATGCATTTACATCCATCTCAGGATTAGCTTACTTTACGGTAGCAACTCTCAAAGTATCAACATGATAAACAGACCTTAGTGAGAAGAGTCACCTATCTCTGGACATCCTGGATAAAGTTAGAGTAGCTTGTTTTCCTGTGAATTGATACAGCATCCATCAAGACTGTAGAGAAACATGCTAAAGTATTAGATGAGTTGTATGAAAACTATCTAAGTGTTGGTCTAATGAGTTTGTTGGCATTGTGAACCTTTAGTGCCAGTGTATCAGACTGCAAATGAGCCCAATCCTGGTCTAAAATGCAACATCCATTTCAAAAACTTGTACATCCTGAACTGTGCGTGTCTGAAGGAAAAAAAAAAGACAGACCACAGTGGTCTGTTTTCTTGGCACTTTAAAGTGACTTTTTAAGTGGCAAAAACCTTTATAACCAGATTGTTCTCAAACGCTAATGAACTCTTAAACAGTCTGCTATCAGTGATCCACTTCAGGCAAGTTCATATTCCCTTAAGCTCACAGAGTGGAAATACAGACTGGATTTGCTTTGGGGGTCTAACTGATGCAAAAAAAGAGAAAAGGTTAAGCTAAAACCTAAATTTATGTTTGGTGCTGTGACCTCTTCAGGGTTTCTTTTTTTTTATAAGATAACATGCCCTTCTGTTAACATGTGAAAGAATTAATCTGCTGTAGTCAGCACTTCCGATTTTGGAGAGCAAAATCTTAAGCAGATATGTTTTTTAGACTCAGCATGAACACACCAACAACTTCCTGTTTCATACATTAAGTGTGAATTTTCCTTATCTCATACTTGGTGATGGCCAACGTTTTACTTCACAAAGTGCACATCTACTGAACAGGAGAATCGCGCTGAATAAACCTTCTCAAACACGTAGTTGTGTGCGAAGAAACGTGAGGTTTCGTTAGAAGCTCAGAACACACACTATAATGTGTGTATCACACAGAGCAGAGGGTGCTCATCTGCTGCACTTTTCCAAGGTCCGTCAGAAGCTGTTTGATGCGGCACTTGAGCTGTGGGAGCCGGGCCAGGGGTTCAGGGGGCTCCAATTCTCCTGTGAAGTCCAACCAACTCTCGAGCACTACATACAGACGGGGAGAAAGAGAATGAAACCTTAAAATATCAAAAATAGGCATCTATGCTTCTTGGGTGATTTTTATAGCAAAGGCAAGCAAAAGGTTTCTGGTTAAATCTTCACTAAGGATAAATCATTAGCCATCACAACTGTGCCCATGAGCAAGACATTTAACTTCAGCTCATGGCGGTATTCTTCGCTGACACTGCAGAAACAAATCCAACCATCTCAGGCCATGTGGCAATAAATATAGTTTGAGTCGATAATTGCACTTCCCGTATTTCCCCCCTTACCATCAAGCTCTTTCTCGATAAGGTCCATATGGCCAGACAGCTGGTTCTGAACATCCTCTATGTGTGTAAGCAGGTTCATCTGCCACTGAAGACAGTTCCTGGCCTGCTCCATGGAGCCCAGACTGCTGTCATTCACACAGCCAGACAGAGCAATTGCACTGCTCACCTGCACAAACCATAAAGAGCGGTGATTTTCAACTGATTACTTTCTCACATACTGACCCTATCCAGATCTAATTGTCCTTTGGTTACCTCTTCCTCCTTTCGGTTAAACTGAGAGGCCATTTGTGTCCCCTGCTCATCCCTTGTGTGTTCGAGGCCTGTACCGGGAGGTTTCTGGTAGCTGTGCTCGCTGGTAATATAAGTTTCAGGGTTTGAGTTCTGGTTGAGGTGCTCTCTGAAATGTAGGCAGTCTGGAACGCCACCCATAGGCTGGTCCTCATCAGAGTTCACCCAAGACCGGGCCCACAAATGCAAACTTGGGTTATGTTTGTTCCTGAGAAAATGTCAGAAGCATATTATTGTTCCTGCATCTTTTCAGTAGTATATCAGAAGATCAGTTTAAAACCTGACAGCTTTGGAAAACAGGCCTGAAAAGTTCTATACAAATCAAAACCGACTCTGGCTGGGCAATATGGCCAAAAATATTATCCTATTTTTTCCATATCATACAATATCAATATTCATCACAATATTTATTTACCATTAATGAGGAAAGAAATGCTCTCAACGTGTCTGTTACACCTTAAGAATAACTGTAAAAATAACTTGTTTGTTCACAATTAAACTCCACAAAGTAAGCTACCTTTTCATTTAGGGCCCCATGAAATCAATTTTATTTTTTCCCTAACTTCTGTGTTTGTTTTTTTCAATTTTATTTTTTTCTGGACTCTGTGGTTTACTACTTAATACAAAAATACTGAAAATGGTGTCTAATTAAATAAATAAAACTTTAACAGTTGAATCTGTATAAATTATTTTAAAAACCTTGGTATAATATTCCTTAAAAAAATAATATTAAAAAAGCATTAGTATACAACTGTAATATACTGTATTTCTGTATTTCCGAACCTTTATTTTGGCAGTTTGTCATGAGTTTCAGTGTGTATTTACAGGTTTTCTCAAATAAAACAGTGAAAAAGCTTGTGAAGTGAACTCTCAGTAAAGCTCTGGAGATGAAGTAATGTGGACTGTCCTCATATATTGAGACATGAGATGCTTGAAATGCTGTAAGTGTTGTGTGTGTTTGCACTGACTGGCTGTTGTCGTGTTTATTTCTGCTGTTATGGGTCGTTAGATTAATCCGTACTGAGTAAAAATGTCCACATCATCTCATCATTATTAACAAATTTTAT
Organism: Tor tambroides; assembly: GCA_021397915.2. Classification (NCBI taxonomy): domain Eukaryota; kingdom Metazoa; phylum Chordata; class Actinopteri; order Cypriniformes; family Cyprinidae; genus Tor; species Tor tambroides. The sequence continues at coordinate 38,580 of JAFVLL020023782.1, forward strand.
CACAGTCTTGGTAAGATTTGGATCATTTTTATGGTAGTGAATGTGTTTTTTTCCACAATGTCACCTAGTGTAAAGAACTTGGTAGGCGTAACGAAAGGCAAATGTGTCTCTTACTGTAAAATATCCATCTTCAGCTGAAGGCCATGGAGCAAGTTTTTAACACTGTAAACATCAGCCAGCAGCTGGTGAGTGGACACGATCTTCTTGGCGTTCTGATGCGAGTAGTTCTCTGTGAGGAAGGACAGGCCATACATGTGGCCCTTTTGGAGCCAGTCTTTATCATGGCGGTATTTAGCACTCCACCTCTGGCCTGAAAAAAGAACAGTTTAGTCACAACCCAGGAGCAATTTCGGTTCTATATTTACTCTACATAAACTTCATATCCAGGTAAAAAAAAAACCAGACATCTGAAATCTTCAGTAAGATGGATACAGTTGAAGATAAAGCTACATAATCCGGCTGACACTTGTTACCTGGAGGGTCTCTGCAAATGTAACATATGTAGTGATCAGGGATGCTGTCCTCCAAAAGCCCCATACACACACTGTGCTGCCAGCACATACACTCCTCACACTGTACACAAAGCGATAGATATTATTTGCAATTTTACAGACAACGGATTCAGAACACAAAAAGGTATTTATAACCATTTCAGCATATTCAAGATATTTCTTGCATGAAACTCTGTATTCACAGACATAAAAACTAGTTTCAAAGTTCATCAGGTGGCAGAGTAATCCTACCTGAATCATAAAGCCATTTTCTTCATCCATCTCACAGATGCAACGAACTATTTCATCGGCACCATCATCATCCTCATCCTGGAAGTCCTCCATAGTGATCGAGTCTAGATCTTGATTATACTCATCTCCACTGAACAGCAAACTCTCAGTGGTCGAGTCTTCTAGGAAGTCGACGTCTGACAGGTCTGAAATAGGAAAAGGAAGTAGGACATGAAATGAGGTTCAACATCAAAGCACATAACTGACACCATATTCGTGCTGACTACAGAACACATCAAATTTAATGGCTGGAAGCTACAGCTGAAATGATACCATTACTGGAAAGTAACTACAAAAACCTGTAAATCAATGAGAGGGCTTACTCTCCCCGGTGAGGTCGACGGACAGTATGGCACGAGGGTATTGGAAGGTGCTGTGCTTGAAGGCACTAGAGGAAGAACGATGTACTGGGGAAGACGGTCTATCCAAATAAGCCAACGACATCTCATCCAGGTCTGAATAACCTTAACACAAAGGTGAGAACAATATGACCCTCTCATTTCATAAAGTAACATTCAAATAACTACTCATTCAGGAGGGAAATAGATGGATAAAGTGAAATGAGGCAATTTAAGACAAAGTTAATAATGAATTTTCAAAAGTTACTGAAAGTAATTAACTCATAGATGTAAGATTTAAAGTATTTGTAAAACTTTTAAGTAAAAAAAAAACCTCTGAAACTGAGGCAAATGCAAGTTAACTTACAATGTAGTTTTGATTTCTTCTTCTTTTTTTTCTTTTTCTTCTGTTTAATTCGGAAAAGATCCTTCTCTTTCCTGTCCCTTCTGTCTTTATCCCTCTTTTTCACTACAGCAGAAAAAAAAATACAAGAAATAAAAACTTCTTGGTTTAAGAATGTGAAATTGAGATTAAAAAAAAAAAAAAAAGTTTAGTAAACCCACCAAACAACTGACATTTATCCTCCAGTTTGAATTTCCGCTCTGTCTTTATACAAAGGCCTGAAGACAAAATAAACATCCATAAGATAAAAGGTTAAATAAAATGGGGAAAAAAGGAAGAACTCCATGCATCATCTTTAAAATCTACAGAAATAGCTCACCATCTAGGTGCTTTTCCTTCTTGATAATCCTGTCGTGGAGATTATCAAAGGTGGGAGGTGGTAGGGAGATCTCTGTACTGTCTGAACTGACAGAGGCAGAAGAACGTTTCTTCTTACAGAACTTAGGAGGCCTCACACAGCCAGAGCTGTCCATTTGAAGCATGAAGCCCTGAGAGGACAGAGCTAAGACAACAAACAGAAGAAGATAATTCAGTTAATTGTGTAACTGTTAATTCTATTGCCATTTCATTGAAATCATCCTGACAAATAACAACTTACAGGAAGATGTAGAGACGGTCCTGCGTCTCTTGTTATCTGGCATATCTGACAAGGTGCTTGTAGGCATGGAAGCAGACGTTGCCCTGGAGCGGCCCACCCTCTCTGGTGAGCAGACCTCGCTGTCCATTTCTTTCTCAGTGTTATGATAGTACTTCAGGTGATAGTCCAGAAGTTTTGCCTTCCGGAATGCTTTGGAGCAGCCAGGGACTTTACACTTAAATTTATTATGGTCCAGGTCTATTAAAGACTCAAGGGGGGCAGTGGGGTCATCAGACTTCTTGGTATTAATAACTGAAAAAGAAAGGGGAGAACCTTTGTTTTATATGTGTGTGTGTGTGTGTGTGTGTGTATATATATATATATATATATATATACATACATACATACATATACACATATATATATAATTTTTTTTTATTATATATATAGTGTCTTTTAAATTGAAGTGAGTGGAAGATTCATACTTGGCTCCCTGGCATGTTTGTTGGCTTTAGGGGTCCTGGAAGGAACTTTCTGACTTGCAGCTGAACATAAAATGAGAAGATAATACATAGTATTTACATATCACAAAAGCCCAGCAGAAAAACCATTAACATTACACAAACTACTGTTGATATTTTCCACATATCCTGGTAAGTGACTTTGCTGTTTGTTATATCAACGAAACACAAAGTGTCCTTCAAAAGGTTCATGGAGAAACATAATAAATGCACTGAATTCTATGGTTACATGGCCAACCTACTTGTCACTACAGAAGGTGAGTTCCCTTCAAGTGTTGTTTGATTACTGGACAACACATCAGTCATCTTGTCCTTCTCAGTGATTGGTGACTGAGCAGTGCTAGTGGGAGGAGCTGTGGATGGGCTTCCTGATGTTGGCTTTTGTGGAGGAGCTTCCATTTTAACTGCAGTGCTGCTGTCTTCAACTAAAAAAATAAATAAATAAAATAGCATGCATCATTTACACAGATCAGGTATTGATCAGGTATTTATGCAATTTCAAAGCAAACTATTCTAGAGTCAAGTCAAGTCACCTTTATTTATATAGCGCTTTTAACAATACAGATTGTGTCAAAGCACTTAACAGTATCAAATTGGAAAACAGAGTGTCAGTAATGTATAATAATAAGAGTAAACACTCAATTTTCAGTTAAAGCAGTCTAGAGCAGTGCTATCGGCATGCATGTATACCACCTTTCAAAAGTTTTGGATCAATTCGATTATTTTATTTTTTTAAAGAAATAGTTTTATTCAGCAAGAATGCGCTAAATTGATCAAAAGTGACAGTAAAGAGATTTATAATGTAACAATTTGTATTTCAAATAAATGCTGTTTTTTAACTTTCTATTCAAAGAACCCTGAAAAATTCTGACAGTTTCCAAAAAATATCAACTGCTTTCAACATTGATAATAATAATCAGATATGAAGTTTCTTGAGCACCAAATCAGTATATAAGAATGGTTTCTGAAAGATCATGTGACACTGAAAACTGGAGTAAAGGCTGCTGAAAATTCAACTTTGCCATCAAAGAACTGTATTACATTACGTTTTAAAATATATTAAAATAGATAAGATAATTCACAATATTACAGTTTTTACTGTACTTTTATTTAAAAAATGCAGTCTTGATGAGCATATGAGACTTCTTAAAAAAATATTTAAAAATTGTACGAAACTTTTGAACAGTTTTTTTTTTTTTTTTTTTTTTTTTTTATTTGTTTT
>JAFVLL020023783.1:0-16099 GCA_021397915.2 Tor tambroides
ATGTGGGGTTTTTTTCCCAGCTTTATAATGTTTAGCAACATCTTGAATACCAGTGCGGTGATTTTAATGCATTTATTTTAACCATTCAACTTCCCAAACGTAGTGTTTCTGATTTAAACTTCGTTTGCAAATGTTCATTTTTGTGTATTTATTGATTTTGCAATAAAATGCAATGCATTTTGTTTTACTATGCTTGTTGTATTAGTGCATATAAATTTCTTGTAGTAATTTTAAAATTATTTTTAGCTATATCACCCAGTCCTAATGCTTACTGTAGAAAACGTTAGTCTATTTATATGGTGGCTGTACAGAATAAATAACTAATAATAACAGGGACTGCTAGCCTCTTGGTTTGGTCCGTGATCAGATGCTACCTCTTAATTTTTAGACTTTCACATTAAGGAGCCAGTTAAAGAAAGCGGCCTTGGGTCTGTGGAAGTTAAATGTCTCCAATCTACATGAACAAAAAGCCTTTACATTCCTGTTTAACACAGTTTATATCTGACGCTGTCAGTATATGTCAGATCTCATGATTTCACTGCAGTGACAGGCAGGTGTGTGACCCTTGGCCGCAAAGTTAGCAGTGTGTAGTGGACGCAGTGTGCGTGTGTGTGACACGCATGCGAGTGTGTGTGTGGTCTCATTCAATGTCTGTTATGTGCTGTGTCCTTACAGGAGATGAGTCGAGACAGCGGGTTAAATTCACAGACGAGCGCGTCTGCAAATCGCACCTGCTCAACTGCTGCCCGCATGACATCCTCTCTGGGACGGTGAGGGAAAACGCATCACAACAGTCGATGCTGATTATTTGTGCAGCATATTGATGATGTCTTTTTCTCTTCCGTGTGTTTGTAGCGGATGGACCTTGGCGAATGCTCTAAGATCCATGACCTGGCGCTGAGAGCAGACTATGAGATCGCGTCTAAAGAGAGAGACCTGTTCTTCGAGCTGGATGTAAGTGACTCTGTATTGAGTCGAGCTCATCTGCTAGTGTTTTTAATGAATTTGCCGCAAAGGCTTTTTAAATTCTGATGCTGAATCTGTGTGTTGTGCAGGCGGTGGATCACCTGGAGTCCTTTATTGCCGACTGTGACCGCAGGACTGAGTTGGCCAAGAAGCGTCTTGCTGAGACACAGGAAGAGATCAGCGCTGAGGTGGCTGCAAAGGTATGAAGTGTTTGTATAGCTCTGGGTGCAATACTGTGTGCAGTGTAACACACAGTGCAGTTTGTGTATGTAGTGTTTATTCATTTTTATTAAAGTAAACAATGAAAATTAGACATTTTAATGGCAACTGCATGGGGAAAATTTTGTTTTCTTTTCTTATGTTATTTTATTTCAGTCAACATTTATTTCAAGTAACAATGATTTTAAAGTTTTGTTACTATAATAGCCCTAGTTATTATGACCCTGGATGTATAAATTTTTTTTTAAAAAAAGTCAATAAATGCATGATGTTTCCCCAAGTCATTATGTAATCTTTGTAAATATTTGTGATCTCTGTAGTGACCAGAGCAATCATTTTTATGATTTTTGGCATAATCAAGCCTTCCTTTACTTTTCTCAAATCAGTTTATGAGTAATCTGATCTTTTGTGTGCAAATAAAAGGAGAAAATTGAATAAGATGAGATGTTGTGTGTTCAAGTCCCTAGATTATCTAAAGAACTCATGAAGTTCTGTGATCTGTCTTTCATTTACCTTGTATGTTTGGTTGGCAGGCAGAAAAAGTTCACGAGTTGAACGAGGAGATCGGGAAGCTGCTGGCGAAGGCTGAACAACTCGGTGCTGAGGGTAATGTGGATGAAGCCCAGACAGTTCTACAGGAGGTTGAGAGAGTCCGAACTAAGAAGAAGGATGCAGAGGTTCGTCAACATACTGTATTATTTATATGCAAGCTGTCACATTTCTTTTATTCAAAATGTGATGTTACCCTTTTAATTTTTTATAATCTAATCTCTCGCTTACTCTAGTGTGAGTTTATGGTGTTTTCTAGATGTTTTTCTTCTTGTAGCATCATGTGAGGACTGGTTTGAAAACCATTGTATTATTCCAACTCAGGCCATGAAGACGGCCTTAGATGCTGACATGGCAATAAAAATAAAAACTACCACTAGCATCATCATTTGCTCTGTATTATTTACAGGAAGAGTACAGGAACTCTATGCCCGCCTCCAGTTTCCAGCAGCAGAAGTTGCGCGTCTGTGAGGTTTGCTCTGCCTACCTTGGTCTCCATGACAATGACCGACGTCTCGCTGACCACTTTGGCGGCAAACTGCACCTGGGCTTCATCCAGATCAGAGAGAAGCTGGAACAGCTTAAGGTAACGGGCCAGCCCAAATCCGGTGCCAGCAGGGTTCATTGGTTTCGAATTGTAAATGACATTGCAGCATTTCTTCTCTACAGAAAACTGTGCAGGATAAACAGGAGAGACGGAACCAGGAGCGACTGAGGAGGAGGGAAGAGCGGGAGAAAGAGGAGAAAATGAAAAAGCAGTGAGAATATTTTATGCACTTTATTTTTGTGAAATATTTTGTAGAATCTAAAATTATCTTTGTCTAGATTGCCAATTAGTTTTTTTGTGTTATGTTTTATGTGTTCAATTTTTATGTGGGTTTTGTGCATTTCTAAGATACCTAACTTTCGTGAAATACGCTGTAGAAAAGTCTGGTTTGCACATTTTTCATATGATATTTAAATGTAAATATTTTAGTAATAGTTAATTTATTATTAATAACTGTCATTAAATGTGTATTTATCTTTTTTACTTTTTCAGTTAAATATTTTTAAAGTTCAAGGAAACGCACTGTTAAAAAGACAAATGTATTTATTTAAAGATTCAATAAATGCATGAAGTTTCCAAAGTCAATGAGTAATCAGTGTAAATAATAATATTTGCAATATTGACAAATAATTGTTATTCTCTCTGGTTTTCACTGTAGGACTAAGTCACGCAGCCAAGAACGCAAGAGGTCAGTTGCTCATTCACTTGTTCATTCAGCATTTATTTTCATGTCTATTATGTCAGTTATTACAACAAACGTGCAAATCAAGGTCTGAGATTGTCAAATAGTGGCCACAGCAACATTGTGCTACGTAAGAATAGTAAATGGTTCTGACACTCATGTAGTTGTAAAACCTGGAAATATCAGTGCATTTGCATAAACTGCTTTTGGGTTTAAATGTTACAACTTCCTCAAAAAGCCATAGCAGTGGCAGAATTGTGTTCTTTTGGATGTATTGTACTAGTTTGCGTATTAATTGGAATGATGTCAAATCAGCCTAAATCAAAATAAAATCCCTAATAATTGCAAATGACTAAAAAGATCTTAGAAAGTAGGCTTTTATTGCAGCATTGGACATTTCATCTCATGCATGTAGCAGTTGTTCATGTCTCTTTTCCCTCAAATTGTTTTCTAGTTCTCGTGAGCGGGATCGAGAGCGCAGACGCCGACGTTCCCGTTCCGCGTCGCGAGAGAAGCGCCGTTCCCGTTCTCGCTCCAAAGAGCGCGACAGACGCCGGCGGCACCGATCTCGATCCAGATCCCGCTCGCGCCACAGCCGAGAACACTCACACAAGTAATAACATTTAACACTCTTCCTCACTCATTCATATGAAGCTTTGAAAAGCCTGAATTGTGGTTTATTACAGTTTTTGAAACTAATTCATTTTTTCCTATTATTATTATTATTATTATTATTATTATTATTAATAATAAAAGGAAAATTGTTATTAAATATATTTTAGTTTCTGTTTTAAAAAAAACACATCAAGTATGAAAAAGGCTGGAATGGCATTAAAAAACAAACCTTCCATGATCTTGTAGTAACAGTTGATTGATGTGTGTGTCAGGTCTTCACGGGACCGTGATCGCGAGAGGGACAGCAAGCACAGTTCATCCGAGCGGAGATCAGACGGGCTGAACGGGAGGACAGAGTCTCGCCGACACGATGACAGAGAGGCTGGAGAGATCTGAATCATCTCACTCTACCATAATAAACACCGCGCACTCTCATACATATACCCACTTTTTTTATTTATCATGTTTGCTTCGTCCGTAGTAAACTGCCCACGCCCTGTTTCATTACAGTCTTTGTAGTCTTTAATATCTCAGTCCAGTGAGACTTAAACCTGTCGGATTCACTGTCAAAAGTTGAAATGAGGATTTTAATTTTTTTTTGTTTTTGTTTCTTCTCTCAAAAGTACGTACTGCCATTTTTTTTTTTGCCCCACCATAATGTCTGTTATTTTTTTTGGAATTGGGTTTTCATTTTGTACTGTTTGTCCTGAGTGGATGTGCATGTTTTGCTGAAGGCTGTTCTGAGGTCAGTCTAAACGCCCTTTCTTTAAATATAGCTGCAGTATTTCCCCATAGAAACAGAGAGCGACTCTCTTTGTATCAGTAGCAGAGGCGTAGGAGTTTAATAAATCTAAACGAGTGAATCCGTCAAGGGATATTGTTTCTGATTTACTATGTACTTGATCTTTTATAAGGCTGTTTTGATTTCGTGTTGTCCTTATCAAAGTGCATTAAATGGTTTTATGACTTTAAATGGTGTTTGTCATTAATGAGGAAACTTACAAGTCTGTAGTTTATTAGTTGAATAAGACACTTTTAACAGTTTGGTCTGTTTTTACCAAATAATTAAGCTGAATGATTGTGTGTTTAATATTGAAGCTGTTTTATTTATTCCTTTGGCCTTTAAATTTGATGCGCAATAAACATTTAGAAATATTTAAAAAAAAAAAATTCCATAGTTACAAACTTAAATGTTAAGTTTTAGAGAATTTTTGTTGTTGTTGTTACAATTAATTGAATATTTATTTATACATTTTAGAGAATATTGTTTTTTTGCTACAATTAAATGAATACAAAATGGGCCTTTGATGTATTTAAAAACTTTCACCTTAGACTCCAGCTGATTAAATACATCCAAGAGGTCTAACAATTGGTTCATGTCTGGTATTCATATCACTGTACTACCCAGATTTCTCTTAATTCACAATCATATTGAAATCATGTGCGTTACTGTATATTGATATTAATTTATAATGGGTAAAATAATATCAAATATTTTTTCATTATCAGAACAAGTGTTACGTTTCTGTACGTCGCCGACAGATGGCGTCATGACGCTGGCAACTGGCTGTAGATCGTCACCTCCGGCAACGTCACCGTGACGGCACAGTCAAAACAACTGAAACATGATGCTAGCGTCTCGCACCCGCGAGTAAAATGTCGTGTTTTTAGCGATCGCCGATGAAAACGTCGGAGATTTGTCATCTTCATGTCATGATCGTGTCGGACTATGAGTTTGGCAGCGTTTTAATCGGAATAAGGGATCAAAAAGTGATCATAAAAGCACCAGTTTCGCGACCGGTTTGCTAACGACAGGCGTCAGTCCAGCAGTCAAACCCGGTACGCGTGATATTATTCATATTTAACTTTTAAAATATGAAGTGTAAAGTCAAATGGGCTTCATTAAACTGATTATAGCGCCTGTAGGCGTGAAGAGTACAGATGTGTCAGTCACATGTCATTCTATGGAGTTTCTCTTCCAGTCACTTCTAACTTTAGATTTAAGAATTATTTTGACTCGGTTTTGGTCAAATGACATAAGTTGTATGTTCTCTGTGCTGCTGAATCATCTGCCACAGCTGTCAAGGGCTGATCAGAGTCGAGATGTGTGTGTTATGTGCATTATGTAGTCTATATATGTGTGTTCTTACATGTATACATGTGTTGTGGTGTGTCCCTGCAGTGTGAGAGGTTTGCTCGAGGCAGGTATCTGGGTCCCCGGGACAGGCCGGTGCTCACCGAAGAGACGGGGAACAGGATCGGTAAGCAGGGGGGAGCGGCCACCGCAGAGCCTGTGGAGAAGATGGCGAGCAGCCCCGAGAAAAGCTCCTCCGCACAGGAGCTCAAGGAGCAGGGCAACCGCCTGTTCCTCAGCCGCAAGTACCAGGAGGCTGCCACCTGCTACAGCAAAGCCATTGTGAGTGGAGCAGGAGTTTGTCAGTTTAGAGGAAATTTACAAGCACATTTCAGAGGAAAAAAAAATCTTATTGATCCCAAACTTTTGAAATTTACAGTCAAACCAAAATTTATTCAGACACCTTCAACATTTCTCGCATTATCACAATTTATTCGCTATAGTTTAGAAAATGGTAATAAAATATGACAAGAACTGTGTCAGAACAAATTCGTCTTGTTAATGTGAGATAACTTTGATAGAAAGGTACACTATATTGCCAAAAGTATTGGGTCGCCCCCTTCTAATGAACAGGTTTGACTACTTTAGTAATTTCCATGAGTACAAATCTTAATGTTAAAGCATATAATGATATGCCAAAAACTCATCACCAAACACCAATGACTTGTACATATGGGTACAGTCATTTTAGACACTTCCAAAACTGTTGCAACAGAGATGGAAATACAATTTTTAAATACATGAATTATGTTCCCATCGTTGTTGCCACAGATTTGGAAGTGCATTTTTCTGTTCTAAAGAAGGGGGTGTCCCAATACTTTTGTCTATATAGTGTATGTACAAGTCATTGGTGTTTGGTGATGAGTTTTTGGCTCAAGGTCTGCATTTACAGTCACACCAGAGCCAGTGTTCAACTGGGATTAGGACTTGGTTTTATGCAGACCAGTCAAGTTCTTCCACACTGACTCAATCAATCATTTTCTTTTTGAACCTTGTCTTATACACAGAGGCATTGTCATGTTAGAATAGAAAAGGGTCCTGTCCAAACTGTTGCTATAATATTAGAAGCACACAATTTCCTAGAATATCATTATATGCTTCAACATTAAGATTTGTACTCATAGAAATTACTAAAGTAGTCAAACCTGTTCATTAGAAGGGGGCAACCCAGTACTTTTGGCAATATAGTGTACGTAACAAAACATGGTCAGGTCTAAGTGTCAAATCAAATTTTTGGTCCCAATTTTTTATCAGTTTTACTGGTAGTCCACTGCATGAAGAATTTTTGGGTATAATATGTCACAGTTTACTTTATTTTGCTGTCCTCCCTTATAAATGAACTATAGTGTCCTGCACTCACTAGTAAAAAAAATGTCAAATATTATATCTGGTGTCTGAATAATTTGTGGGTTGACTGTATATGCACACTGAATGGAGAAAAAATCTTACTGACATCAAACCTTTGAAACTTTTGAAAAAGTGAAACTTTTGAAGTTTGAAAATTGTGATCAGTGACATTGTGTTTTGTTGAGTCTGTTTGTTAATGAGGGGTTTGTGGACACATCAATGTTTGTAGATTTGTGAAGTAAAAATTCTTACTCTATTATAATTTATAACAATTATTGAAAATTGTAAAATTCATCCTTTGGGGTAAGGTTGCACACCAGAATTGGCACAGAAGGCCCCAAGTGGCGTTTTTGTTACTGGTGATATTATTTTTAAATTTAATACTTATTGTAATTAAGAGGGATATTATTTAATATTTCTATGAATTAGATGTACATTTTAAACATCTTTGCTTTTTATTAAAACCAGAGCTAGTTAAATTAAATCATTTCATTTGAATATGTAAATATTCATATGCCTGTATTTAAATCATAGACTAAATTTACCTTTCAGATGAATCTCTTTTGCTGGGATTCTGCTTTGTCTGTCATCGGTTAATTTCATATCTTTTTTTTTTTTTGTTCGTTTGTTTGTTTTGTTAAAGAAATTCATATTTTCATTCAGTAAGGATGCATGAAATTGATCAAAAGTGACAGCAAAGATTTCTATTTCAAATAAATGTTTTATATTCACCAAAAATGCTAATAAATCTACAAAATTCTGAAGCAGCTCAACTGTGCTCAGTTTAGATGAAATTTACATGCATGTGTGAGATTCAGTAATGCGTTTAACTCATCAAGTGGAGATTGTTAGGATGTTCTCAAAAAACACACCTGATTTTTCTAGGAATGATCAAGGCTGTCGTGTTTTCCTCTGTGTTGTGTGTAGAACCGTAACCCGTCAGTGGCCGTGTACTACACTAACAGAGCACTATGCTACGTGAAGCTGCAGCAGTACGACAAGGCACTGGCCGACTGTAAACACGCCCTCGAGCTCGACAGCCAATCAGTGAAGGCCCACTTTTTCCTGGGCCAGTGTCAGCTGGAGCTGGAGAATTATGAAGAGGCCATCGGCAATCTACAGAGAGGTATTGGAATTTCTATGCTGTAATTTGTAGTTTGCTGTAAATTTCTATTTGTTTGTTTTTTTTATTTAAGAAATAACAGTTTGAATTAGAATTTTGATTTAATAGATTTTTTGGGATGCTTATAATAGGATGGTTCAACCAAAAAGGAAAATTCTATCATTATCCTCATTGTTCCAAATCTGACTTTCTTTCTTTTGTTAAATGCAAATTCATTTTTCTTAATTAATGGCACTCTCTTGCTCTCTTTATATATAAAAATTTGGAAACATTATGATTTTAAAATGTTTTTAATGAAGTCTCTTCTGTTCACCAATGCTGTGCTCAGAAATACAGTAATATTGTAAATTATTAAAACAATTTAAAATAACTGTTTTCCATGTTTATATATTGTAAAATGTATTAATTTATTTCTGTGATGCAGCACTGAATTTTCAGCATCATTACTCCAGTCTTCAGTGTCACATGATCTTCAGAAATCATTCTAATATGCTGATTTGCTGCTCAAGAAACATTTCTGATTATTACCAATGTTGAAAACAGTTGAGCTGCTTCATATTTGATCAGAAACCATGATATACTATCATTCAACTGTTGTGTGATTAATAGAAAGTAATGTTTTCATTCAGAAAATATTAATTAAATTTGTCAAAAGTGACAGTAAAATTGTTTATAATGTTTTATAATAATGTACATCATTGGTGCATCCCTAAAAATCGTCATAGAAATAATCCAGACACCTAAGTAGACATCAGATAGCTGCAGTGTTCAAATGCAGTTTGAAATGCTTTTCAGCTTATAACCTGGCAAAGGAACAGCGGTTGAATTTTGGAGACGATATCCCAAGTGCTCTTCGCATTGCCAAGAAGAAACGCTGGAACAGCATAGAAGAGAAACGAATCAGCCAAGAAAACGAGCTGCACGCTTATCTCACCAAACTCATCCTGGCCGAGAAAGAGAGGTGACGCTCACATCAGTCAGTCATGTGGATCTGTGTACATAAATCTGTGCTGTAATATCTGTCCGTCTTTGTGTTTTCAGAGAGCTAGACGACAGGGTGAAGCAGTCAGAGGACATTCAGAACGGAGGCGAGATCAGCAAGATCAAATCCAAACACGTGAGACGCGCATTTAAATACACAAACATCTCTGATTGGTGGATGATTGATGAAGTGATGTCATTTCCTGTGCTCTGTGCTGCTCCTGCAGGATAAATATTTGATGGACATGGATGAGCTTTTCTCTCAAGTAGATGAAAAGAGGAAGGTATGGAGAGATCATTTCAAGCGTTGTGATAAACATATAACTGTGCGTTAAGCATCAGTGTGTTTGATTGGCTGTTGTGCAGAAGCGAGAGATCCCAGATTACCTGTGTGGGAAGATCAGTTTTGAGCTGATGAGAGAACCCTGCATTACTCCTAGCGGCATAACCTACGATCGCAAGGACATCGAGGAACATCTACAGGTATGTGCACAAACACACATCGCATTAGTGATCATGTGGCGCTTGTTTCACTTGTGCAAGAATTCTGCCATTTTTGAGGCGCCAGGTTTTTGTCTTTTTTGTCAGGTTTTTTTCTTAGTTTGAGTTGAGTTATGTGACTTCTGTGGAAGCCCATTTCCACCACGGAATAAAAAAGGTAATTGCAACTCTCTCACAATTCTGACTTCTTTTTCTCACAATTGCGTCATATAAACTTACAATTCTGACTTTTTTTTTCTCAGAATTGTGGGATATAAACTTGGAATTGCGAGAAATAAAGATATAAACTTGCAATTCTGACTTTTTTTCTCGCAATTGCGAGTTTGTATCTCGCAATTGACTTTTTTTTCAGAATTGTGAGATATAAACTTGCTATTGTGAGTTATAAAGTCCAGTTCTGAGGAGAAAAAAAGACTAAGTTCTTAGAATTGCGAGTTTATATCTTACAATTCTGACTTTATAACTCGCAATTGTGAGTTTATATCACGCAATTCTTTCCAAAGCCCTATGGAAACGGGCTTCCATAGACTTCTCACTTTAGAGGCACAGGAAAATTACGCCGTCATTGGCTGAAAAATTACAGATTGGTGGGTCAGATTACAGCAGTGTTTTTAGTAGTATTATTAAGTAATTGTCATTTTTATTTATTTATTTTTTACATTTCTCTTTAGTTTTAGTAACTTTAGGACTTGAATTTAAACTCTTTTCAGTTAGTTGCCAAGGCAATGTTCATCTTTTTCATGTAATATTCTTTTTCATTTATCATGTTTGGTATCGTTACAGCATCTACCAGCAGAAGCTCATAGGCTCTAGAAATAGATTTTATTTTTACATTTTTAGTTTTTAATTTTAATTCAAGTTTTAGTAAGTTTGTTGTATGTTTAGGGTCATTGTTTTTTAAAAGAATGTCTATTTAGTTTTATGTCAATTTCAGTTTTACTCATTTTAATATTTCAACTTTTAATTTTTGTTTAGTGTATTTTTTCTATATATATATACATTTTTTTTTTTTTCAGTTTTAAGTTAACGAAAATGTTTTAATCAGATTAGGGTTTTTTTCTGTATTTTTATATAGTTTTATTTCCATTTTGGTAATTTATTTGATCTTTTCTTATCTAATAGTGATATTGTATTGCTTTATTTCTGTTAGCAAAAATGTTTTAATAGTTGTGGTTTTTGTTAAAGTGCCCCTAGGTAAGGAAAGGTTTATATTTTGGTTTGGTGAGTCCCCAACAACAGGTTGACATGCATGCAAGATCAAAAAACACTTTCATTGTCTTATAATATGCATTTATTTTTACCTTATTTGCTCAAAGACTCTCAAACGATTCGTTTAACGATTCATTTTTCCAAACCCCTCCTTTGCGTGACGCTAATCTGTGGTGATTGGCCGATTGATCTCATTTTCATCTCATTATGCCTGTAATGCCTGATAAAGCAGCGTTTGTGAGCGCAGTGCTGCTTTGTGTACAGCGTTACCGGGGATTTTTTTAAAATTAATTTTACCACTCCAAAAGCGGCACCTAGTGGCAAAGAATGAATTTGCATTTTCATTCAGACCAACTCCAAAAGACCAACAAGTGGGCGGGCAATATGCTAAAGTTTCATGTTGATGTCAACATGAAAGGGCTTGGGATTCCTTTTAAAAACGACTGGTTTCAATGACTCAGAGTCGACTCTTTCTTTTGAGAGACAATAACTTTATACACGGTGCACTTTCAGATTTAAAACTTTGCAGGATGTTTTCATTCACTTAGAGCTGTCTAACTGCATGAAAGCTCATTTTCAAAAATCCATAATAGGGGCACTTTAACTAAAACAACATACTGGCTGTTAGTGGCTGTTAATGGAGAAAGATGCTGTTTGCAGGCGAGTGGTGTAGTTACAACATCTTTTAAAAAGGGGGTTAGACATGTCGAAGCGGTTTTTTTAACCTTTACTGAAGAAGCAAAAATATTCTCTCTCTCTCTCTCTCTCTCTCTCTCTCTGTAGCGTGTTGGCCATTTTGACCCTGTGACCCGCAGCCCACTGACCCAAGATCAGCTGATCCCCAATCTGGCCATGAAGGAGGTGATCGATGCTTTCATCCAGGAGAACGGCTGGGTGGAGGACTACTGAACACACACACACACACTCGAGCGGACCGCAGCGGTTTCCTCACGCCCAATCGAATCCTCTCCTGTATGTTAATGCACTTTAATCAGTGGAGCTTTGCTGTGGAGTATCTCGCCCGCAGGAGTCACCTGACCCTCTTTCTCACCGTCTGTCTGTCCTTCAAACTCTTTCTACTGTCCTTCCTTACCAGACAGAATAATCACCCCATCCTGCAGGTTTTGTTCGAACACTTGCTTTCAATCGGAAACATTGGCTGATGTTGGCTGCACATGATGATGCTGTAATTTCCTCATTGAATGTTAAAATAGCAACATTATTGATGACACATCACTAATAATCATTCATGAAAGAGGAAACTTGCGCAGGTTGGCGTGTGTGTGTTTGTTTTTTTTAGAATCTGTCACCTATGACATCTATATGCAGAATGAATGCGATATATGCGAGTGTAAAAAGTTCTAACATAAGTAGAATGTTTCTAAGATGCTTCTCGAGCTTCGGGTTCTAGCAGGATCCCGAGTTTTTTGTAACGAGCGTTAAAACATATATTTAGACATTCATCCATATACTGGCTGCCAATCAACGAAAACGAACTGAGAATCTGTGGCATGCAGATGACATCATCATCATCATCATCGTTATGGTGTATTATACGTTTAGTCTCACTATGTGTGTCTGTGCGTTAGAACGAGAGGTAAGTGATTATTTCACACTATTGATTTTGTCTTTCCCTTTGGACCTTTGGGAGTTTTCTGTTTCCTGTCATGAACACACACTTCCTATTTAGTATCAGTATTTTTCAGAGAGCCCTTGTTTGCTGGACGTCAGAGTTCCTGAACTGTCTGTCCGGCTGGGTTCAACTATTCCCCAAGTGTAATGAGCTTAGGTTGGATGCATGTTCAATAAATGTTATTTTGTTTCTTTTTGTAACAAATGGGTTGAGTCGAGTCTCGTTCTTTCCAATTCTTTCAACCACTAGATGTCGCTGTATTTTAAGAGAACGTCCACCCAAAAATTTAAATTCTACTGTCATTTACTAACCCTCATGTTTTCAAACCTAATGGATTGTTTTTGATTTTCAATATTGTGCAAAACACAAAAGATATTTAAAAAAAAAACCCCAAACATTTTTCATTTTTGTCTGAGCTATTCCTTCAAATGCAGGATGCATATGTGGTGAATATGGGGCAGTGACCAACAGGGGGCAGCAAGAGACAATCTATCAGGAACATAGAAAACATAAAAGATCATAAATGTAAAACAAAGGGAAGTGCTGGACTGAATATTTTACTGGTTAGAATTTGCTTTTTGTGAATGGAAAAATATGCTGATGATTTTTAAAATGACTAATTTACTGAAAGTTAATTGGGGTGAGGATCAGCCACTAGATTGATTTTGCTTATCTTATTTGTTGAATGCTGCAAAGTATACACTGCAAATTATGCAAACAGCGCAAACATTATGCGACGTTGTCGTGTTGAGTGCGAATAATGTCCTGCTTAGGTGCCATCTTTTTAAATATGTCAGACATTTGTGTTTTAAAATATTTTAAAACCTGTTGCTGAGTGAGTGATAGTGTTTGAGCAGCTGCAGGATCAGTTCAGTCACTGTGACTCTGACTGACCGAGGTTTTTGTACGACTCTTTATCACTGTGTGAACACACAACTGCTAGGACAGTGTGCACTCTGACAGTAATAATGTCCAGCATCTTCAGTCTGGACTCCACTGATGGTCAGAGTGAAATCACTGTTAGATCCACTGCCACTGAATCTAGATGGAGTTCCAGTGTAGAGTTTTTTGGCTTCGTAAATCAGGAGTTTAGGAGCTTCTCCAGGTTTCTGTAAGTACCAGGCTAAAGATTCATCCCCCCATCTGTCCTTGTACACATCTCTGCTGGTTTTACAGCTGATTTTGACTGTTTCTCCTGGTTGAGCTGCTGTCGTTGAGGGACTCTGAGTGACGCTGATCTGTCCTCTACACTCTGAAACACAACAAGAAGAAAATCAACTCAAAACTTTGACAATATACTTGAAGAAATGAATTGATATCAAACTTGTGCTCCACAAACCTTGAGCAAACGCTGTGAGAGTCCAGATGAAGATGATGATGAAGGTCATGTTGATGAAGATTGTTGTGTGTGTCAGTGATGAAGTGTTAAACTCACAGCACTATAAACACTCTCAGAGCACTGAAGCATCTGATCAATATGCAAATGAACTGATCCTGTATTTAAATGAGCTTCTAAATGAAGATTGCTCGTTTATTTCTTCCTGTCAGTCACTATATCCACACATCACACTGTTTAATCTTTGTTTTGTACAATTATTTTGACTGGTGTTTTATCATCTGTTGGTTTATTACAGGATGGACTATGATTATGGATGTATTAATGGCTTTAAATATTTTGATTATTCAAGATTTTTGTACATGAATTAAACACATGTATTTCAGCTCAGTTGGTTTGAGGGACCTTAAGAAACATCACTATAGACAGCAGCGATGCATACTGGCTTTTATGGTGCATTGTGGGAATGTTTTGAGCGTGAGTGTTATGTAATCCCTGAGTAGTGCACTGACTAGTGAACTAAGGAGCTGATTGAGACACACTCTTACTGACTGACTCTCGTGTGAACATTTTCATGCACAAATCATAATTTATCAATGTGTGAAATTTAAAAAAAATAAAAAAGCATAAAATTAATAACAAATTCAAACCACATGAAAAAAGAGCCCTGATGGCAGAAATATATAACTATAAAATGTTTAAATAAATAACAATAAATGTCTATTTAATTCTGCAGTGTCATTAGCATTACAATTCAGTCCCAAGAACATATTTGTGCCTTTTATACCTCTTGATTTGTCCTTTTGCACTGATTTTTATTATGTGAAATTATGAAAATGAAGGTTGACATGACAAAGTAAAATCTAAACTAAAAATCACTCCAGAGACTGTATTTACATTATCCTTCAAAAAATCTCTTAAGCTGCATTAAACTGATCAAAACTACAGTAAAAACTGTAAAATTGTGAAATATTATTACAATTTAAAAGAACTGGTTTTTATATGAATATCTGTTCAAATGTAATTGATTCCTGTGATCAAAGCTGAATTTTCAGCATCATTACTCCAGTCTTCAGTGTCACATGATCCTTCAGAAATCATTTTTTATATGCTGATTTGCTGCTCAAAATCATTTCTGATTATTATTGTATATTATTGTGCGGCTTCATATTTTTTTGGAAACTGTGATGCAATTTATTTTTCAGGATTCTTTGATGAATAGAAAGTTCAAAAGAACAGCATTTATTTCAAATAGAAATCTTTTGTAACATTATAAAAAGTGATAATCTCTTATGTTACAATACATAATTTTCGCATGCATGCATACTTTGGGTAGATGAAGATATAAGTTTATAATATATTAAACCCATAGCAAAAGTTCTACATGTCCATATGTTAATAATATCTATGTGATGTTTTTTTTTTCCTGTGGTATATGTAGCAACCATATATGTGAACATATGCAACTTTATTAAAAGAACATACAAAAATAAATAAATAAAATGGATGGATGGATAGGCCTACATGACATATATGTCCAAAAATGTTTTACACATTCATCATACATAAACACATTTGTGTATGGGATAGATATAAATATATGATGTTAATATATTAATTTGTTCCAATTTAGAATAGATTTCATGTTTTACTTCGTAAGTCAAACTGAGATTGAACACGGTTTTACTGGGACAGACAGGCAGTTTTAGTATCATAAATTAGCAGCACTATCATCTGCTCTTTATGTGAAGCATTTGGTGAACCAACCTTCAATTATTGAACTGTGAGTTTCTGTAATTGAACTGAAGTTCAGGAATTATAGGAGCTGCAGTTGTGTGACTGAAAACAGCTGCATGAGTGTTTGTAAGACGAGCTCCAATCTCCATCAGGTGACGGATCTAGAAGAGCACAATGAATCAAATCAAAGCCTCAAAGCTGTGCAGATTCAATCAGTCCAGTTCCAGCATTACTCTTCTCCCTACAGAGAGTCAGAATATGAGGAGAAAGAGCAAAAACAAGAGAGAGAGAGAAACAACAGAGTTATTTCAGATCCTCCTCTGAGCAGCTGCAGGATCAGTTCAGTCACTGTGACTCTGACTGACCGAGGTTTTTGTACGACTCTTTATCACTGTGTGAACACATGTTTACTGTTGATATAGTGATAACTCAGACAGTAATAATGTCCAGCATCTTCAGTCTGGACTCCACTGATGGTCAGAGTGAAATCACTGTTAGATCCACTGCCACTGAATCTAGA
>JAFVLL020023784.1:0-10303 GCA_021397915.2 Tor tambroides
GTTATGGGTGGGAGGGAGGGGTGGGGGGAGGAATTTCTATGAGGGGCAATAAATCAAATTTTGGACACATAGTGCACTACCATCTCTCTCTAATTCTATCTGTCTTCTATTTATTTAAAAAAAAAACACCCTTGACCCTCCATCAATTGCATATTTATTCTCTAACTGCTAGTTTTTCTTTAAAAACTAACACTAGCTTTCTTTTTTCTATTCTATCTACTTGTTTCTTTATTAAAAAAAATAATAAATAAATTGATTTTTTTATATTCTATCTACTTATTTTCTTAAAAAAAAAAAAAAAAAAAAAAACCTTGCTATGTACTGCGTTAAACTAACTGAGACTTGTCATAGAGCTTGTATGTTGTTGCTGTTTTGTTGGTTTTGATTGCTTCTATTGTCCTCATTTGTAAGTCGCTTTGGATAAAAGCGTCTGTAAAATAACTAAATGTAAATGTAAATGTAACCTGTATAATGATTAATACTCATCATGGTTGATGACTGATGCACTAGCTGCAAGTTTGTAAAAATCAAAATATACCCACTATTTCATTTGCTATTAGTTATTAAATTATTCTTGAAATATTTTTGTCTATTCTTATAAAATATATTTATATATCTATATTCTCAAAATATCTATATAAGATTTTTTTTTCTCAAAACATTATGACTTCATTCTGAAATCATAGATTTACTGGCACTAAAACCATGTTGTACAGTTCCATTTTGATACTGACAGTTACAGGTTAAAAGCATAATGTATGATTACCAAATACACTTACAATGATATCTTACAATTTCAAGATTTATCATTCTTTCTGAATTATACGACTATTTATTTATGTATTTACTCATTTATTTAGTTATTCAGTTATAAGGGATAGCGTGAAGTCGGCAGGGCATTATATAGCCTACACTATGGACAATGGTCAGAAATATTCAGAAATATTTGACCACTGAATACTTTAATTGAATTGATCAGAGTTCCAGAGAACCATCATTTTACCATAAACAATTTGAAATGATAAAATAAAACTAAAAAGACATTATATGGACAAAAGTATTGGGACATACCTCTTAATTATTGAATTCAGCTGTTTCTATTAGACCCATTGCAACATTTATAAAATCAAGCAGCTATCCATGCAGTCTGCAAGGTCATTCTGAAGAGCTCAGTGAATTCAAGCGTGATATGTCATAGGATGCCACATTTGCAAAAAGTCCCTGTTAGATATTCCAACTGGGTAACGCTTTAGATTAGGGCACACATATGCACTATTAAGAGTTTTTCATCAAAAAAAAAAAAAAGAAAAAGAAATCATAAGGTGCTTCTTATTGACTATAAGTGAAAGATCTAAGCATCCTCAAATGCAAACTGTGTGTTTTGATTCACAAGAGCAACCATTGTGTTGTGTTTTATTTTCTTTCTTTTATATTCATTTATCATTTAATCATTCAGTTATTCAATTTAATTACATTATCCTTTAATAATAATCATTTTAACTATTTATATACTAATTTCATTGATTTATTAACTGATTAGTCATTTATATTATTTTATATTATATTATTTCCATTGTTGTTTAGTCTTACGATTGTGTGGTTTCAGGGGCTTTTTGTCTTCATGAGTAAGATATAAGAGAATATATCCATTTCAAGGTTTTTAACGTCACAGGTTGATGTTGTGAAGCTGTAACTTTCCATTGCTATTAACTGTGGTATAATAACACTTGTTGGATTTGTGATGGTCAGATGAAGTTTGAGCACCGAAGCATACACAACCAAGATTATTCAATGAATTCTTCTCCTTTTTTATCATCGTTACTTTATCTCCTGCTTCTGCTCTTGACTGGCTTTGCTCAGTCAACTTCTTGGCTGATAGAAGACTTTTAATACAGTTTTGGGTACCAGACAAGACTTGCTGTTAACAAGGTTTGGGTATTAGACAATTTTGCAGACTAATTGTTCTGTTTCTATGCAAAACAGATATTTTCTGACAGAATCTGGCATCTGGGGCTGGATGTGATATTTCTGGCACGATCTAACATAAGTAAGGTATTTGTTCTAGTAGTTATGTTTAGGTATTGTAACGGGCTGAAGAATCACACAACCGTGCAGAGTGAGGTGAATTCCCCGGAGGGTGAATTTATTGAACATAAAAATAAAGTGCAAGTAATGAAGGTGCCCGTGGTGTGCAGTGTCCTCTTCCCCTCTGGTGCTGGCGTCCCTTGTTCCTCTGCTTGACGTGCTGGATGTCTTCGTGCAGGTGGCGGGCTGAGCGGTTAACCGGAGCTGTCTGGGAGTGACAAGAAAACACACGTTAATGGCTTTACTTGCTGGAGACATTTCTCCCCATCTTCTGTCCTCTCGCGGCTTTTATAGTGTTCCCCTAAGCCGCGGCAGCTGGGACCGATCAGCCCGCCGTGACGAGGTGCAGGTGATTCTCCTTCGTTGCCAGGGCGACGCTGATAGGCTCTCAGGACAGGTGTCACAGTATGTGGCAGAGTTAAGTGATCTAGAACAGGGTCATGCTGAGAATATTAGTATATAGGCATTGATATATGGGCTTTATAAGTACTTAAGTAAGAACCATGACAACATTATGAAAACATGACAACATTTATGTTTTGATCATAAATAAATAAATCATGACAGGTAGAGGGTTCCGTAATGGTGTGTGCTGCCCACACACACCAGATCGCGACTCCCAAAACTGGGAGTGCAGCGGATAGGGGAACGACCTCCATGGTCTCGACAGGACAGACAGACAGTTTGCAAACGGCCTCCTTGGCCGAAACAGGACAGACAGAGAGTTCAGGGCAGACAGACAGTTGTGAAGTTAGTGGGAGAAGAATGGGCATGTCCGCATATAAATCCAAATCGAAGTTTTTTAAGTCACTCAGAGTAACTCAGAGTCCAGTGGCAGCTCCATGACCTCGTGCTCCCCTGCTTCATCCACCGATGTGTGCACAGTTGCTGGCTCTTGCACCTGGTCAGACAAGTCAGGCTCTGGCTAAGCAGCGATCCTCGGCTCTGTCGCTCTCTCTGGTGAAGGCTCGTCGGTCGCGGTGGGCTCAGGCTTTTGCTCTGCGCAGCAGGGTGATAGTGGGCTGGGCTCTGGGTCCAGAGTGGGGCGATCCACAGGGCACCAGCACCCACTTCACAAAGGTGGCAAAACTCTCTCGATGACCATCCCCAGACAACTGCTCTCGTACGGTAGTGTTTAATCCAGCTCGGTAGAACGTGCAGTGGCAGTTGTCCGGGTAGTGTGTGAAGTTGGCGAGGTACACGAAGTCTCTAGTGTGTTGCTCAAGCGAGTGATCCCCCTGCTCCAGCAGGAGGACGAGAATGGCAGGGTCATCCATAAAGAGGAACAAAAGAAAACACTTTCAAAAAATAAAAAAACAAATGAAGGGGGGAAACGCTGCTTACTATTTTACGGTACGGTCTTCTGTCACATTTACGGTGTTGTATGAACACGCACAAAGATGAAGATGAAGGCTAAATAGTCTTTAATTTATCCACACTAAGGTAATCCACATAGAGCAGCAGTTTTCAACTCCAGTCCTTAAATTCACATCTCGCACACTTCAGTGCCCTTTGAATGGAACATATACGCTCGCTTCGAACTGGAATCATGGTGGAATATCCTGTGAAGTCCACTTCGCAGGGCACTTACGGTCGAATAGAACAAAGGACTGAAGTGACAAGAGAAACATACAAAATGTGCAGAACGGGGGGCGCGAGGACTGGAGTTGAAAACCGCTGACATAGAGGAAAGCAGTAACACATGTAGCAACCGACGAGACTGGACCAAGACAAACTGAACAGACTAGAACTTAAGTAGACAGATCAATGAGGGATGAATGAGTACTGAACTGACTAACATAATCAAGAGGAGACAGAAACTAGGTCAAAGAACACGAGGACAGAACACACAACAAAAATGTGACACTATTAGCCTAAAGTTACCATTATGGGTCATTTCTGGTAATTTGATCTTCTTGTTATTTCATTTTTGTTTTCTCATAGGTCTATAACCGTAAAAAAGTATCATAAATAGGATTTTCTCTTGCCGCACAGAGAAAATGCTACTTACGATACTCAACAAAAGTGAAAATAAACGAGAAGCGCTGTGAAAAACCCAAACACAGACATTACTGTGTGACGTGTTCGAATTGCACAGGATTATAATCACAAAGTAACATCTGTTGAACAATACATTAATTAAATTAATCATTTCCCTAAACTAGTTAATCATTTCCTAAAAAACTAGTTCATCATGACAATGGCATGGTAATGGATATGACCATGTTAAAGTATTTGGTCTTGGAGGAAAAGATCTGCTATGCTGCTGGTGCAGAGAAAGTACAGAGTATTGCTTCTGCCAATACATCCACAGACATGCTGCTGCTGCACATATAACATACATGACATTACCCATAGCAGATCTGGGGTGCGTTTCCCAAAAGCATCGTTAGCGAACTATGGTGGTAAGTCCTATTGAACTCTATTGGTAACGACGGAACTTGCGACCATAGTTGCTTTTGGGAAACGCACCCCTGTACGGTTGAAGCTGGGGGACATGGAGGGTTTTTTAAAAGCAGTGAGCTCATTGGCTGAAGAATCAGCTGCAGAGTTCAATCAGCTTGTGCCATGTTGGATGATGTCATTATTTGCAGATTGCAATGTGCCTGTGCCATCTTGACTTGAAGTCAACAGCTACAGTCACTTTGAGAGCAAAATATATATATATATATATATATATATATATATATATATACTGGCAACACTAAATTAATACCTGTGACTCCTGGTGATATATGAAGGGAAACGATCAGTCTGTGCAAGAAACTGAAGCAAAAAGTCACCTACATCTAGCCTGAAAATAAGTAAATTAATGGCAAATTTTCATTCTTTGGGGAAGAATCAACCTGTGCCATCTAGAGTTCCACGACTGAAGTTATTTAATCAGAATAGGGCTGTGTAACACATAAAAAAAAATCGTACTATCTTAGCGTGGTATGTAGCTGTAGGTTAAAAAAAAAATATACTGTGTTGCCTGGAGGGTACTATAGAGGGTTAAGAGATCATGTGTGCACAGGACCTTTTCAAAAATACTGGTTAATTTGTTCCGGGAATTTACCGGTATGAGAAGTAACATTACCAATAAATTACCGGTAATGTGCTCTGTCTAAACGCAGAACAAGATTACCGGTATGAACACGTACAAGTTCAGAACATGCTGACGTAAGAATCTACTCTGGGCCAATCATAACATTCTGCAGATGATGCATTTACTCTGCACTGTGTAGTTCAGTTTGAAGTCGTCTCTGGGCCAAAAGCAGCTGCATGAATGTGAACGTTCAACACAAAAATTAAAACATCAACAAAAACACTGACCCTGTATACCCCTCCATGTTTAAAAACACAACACTGAGATGCAGAGCCGTTGGACTGGAATTTGATACTGCAGCTCCAGCTCACTACTCTGCAGACCTGGAGTCCAAATGACGTCACTGGTGCAAGATGACATCTAAAATACCTGGGACATTTAGGCTCTTTTTCTACAGTGGAAGGAAGTGAAGATGCATCATCTATCTTTTTTTAACATTCTATGATGACGCTGCTTCTCTCATCCACTCACTGAACAGAGCAGATGCAAAGAGAGGTGTGTACGCAGCAGGAAAGCAAGACCCACGTGTTCCGGAAACTAGATAAGAAGTCGAATACTAATTATTAGAAAGACATGTTTTCTTGCTATATTTTGTGGTACACTCTCATCACATTGAAGTGCTGCTGCTGAAAATCAATACGGAAAAGATACAAAGAACAACTGCTCATATTTAAATGCTAGAATGGCAGTCTTTTTTTTAGAATGGCATTAATAGGCCCTCTCATGCTACCCCGATAGATCTGCCACTGCGAATACGACACTGCTGTCTTCAGTATTATAAGGCTGATTAAAATATTAATGGTGTATGTTCCAATTAAGCTTTGATTTTACTAAATAAAAATTTAAAAAGTCCATATCCTAAAATCATGATGTTCATAACGATCATGCGCCAGTTTCAATTAAGTCAAATTCACTGTGCCTCTGACAGGAAGAAGAAAGACAGTCAGGGTAGAAATTTCACTATAATTAAATCCGTATTCATTGTGAAAGACGCTGTCTGGCATATTTTATTGTGGAGAATTTGAAGAGATTGTGCAGAGTGCCTATGACAATACTCCATAAGCATAAGGGGTCTGTGTAAGTAGTTGTGAAGACGTGTTAAAACTAGTTTGCTGTAAGCAATCAGCAAAGACAGTGAAAGTTAATCATGACAGTGAAAGTTGACCATGACTTATTTTAAAACAGGGGTGGGCAAACTTTTTGACTTGAGGGCCACATCAAGTTTTCCACATCAAGTGAAGGGCCGCATAATATGTTTATGATAAATGAAGCTTTGATTTTTTTTTTATTCTAAATTGACACTCACTTACTATTGTACTGTATGTATACTTGTACATACATGGCAGTTCTATTCTTGTACCATCTCTACCTATTTTTTTATGAGCACTTTATGACAGAGATAAGTTGCATTGGTGAACAAGTCGATTGATGTATAAAACACATTTTATTTCATTCAGAAATAATGTAAAATAAACGAAACGTTTACAAACATTAGAAACATATTCCCCACACTCCACAAAAAAATCCTGTAAATTTAGCAGTGTTCAGAAAAGAAAAAGGAACGAAAACATAAGTAAAAAACAAACACAAATTATAGTGGCATTCACTATAAACATATATTATAAACGCCCAGCCTAAATATTTAAAGCGAAACTGAAACTAGCGGCGTGGTTGCTGGAAAATGCACAATAAAAACTCAAAACATTTCAGATTTTTGCTGCTATCTGTCTGCTAGTGAGAAAAGTCTTCTCATCTACTAGAAGTCAAAAGTTAGGGAAGGATTAAAAGTATGGTGGCCAAGAAGTGCAAAACAAATCACAATTCTGAAAACAAAATAATAAATTACAAACGCAAATGCAAATCTAAAAAACAAAATAACAATTCCGAAATCACACCAACAATTATGAAAACATAATGACAAGTCAGAAAGAACAACAATAAATTCAAAAACAAAGTAACAGGTCAGAAATCGCAGCAACAAGTCCGAAAACAAAATAACAAGTCAGAAAACACAACGACAAATCAGATAAACCGGAAGAGGTAGGTATAGTTTGAGACAGAGAAGTTGGTTGGAGAATTGATTACTCACCGCTGACTGGACATGTCAATCAAGGTATGCAGGAAGAACAGCAGACTAGTGGTAGAAAGTTTGGAAATGGTCTTAAAAATAGCTCAGTTTATGAATTGCCCTTACTATGGAATAAAAAATATGCATGTACATTTACAACACTGTACTTTGCATTATATTACCTTTGAATCAGATTACAAAAAACTAGTTAATGCTAATGCGAGGGTGTTTCAAATACAGCGTCTATGGGAGTGACAGTAAATTTGACAGTTCCCTCTTCTGACTGCCGTTATCAGTCTCTCTCTCCATTTTTTTTTTTTTTTTTTTTAAGTCGTGAAAACGCTATCGTGGCATGTTTCTTTTGCTATTTGAGCAAATGGGAATGAAAAAAAATGGCAGAGGGGTTGAATTGGGGTTTGTGGGAGAATTTAAAGGGGAGAATATGAATACAAAATATTGAGAGTTGAACTTAAAAGAGTATTTTTATTAGGAAAATTTAAACTGGAATTGAGTTATACCAAAGACTATAGAATACCCAAGACGTGTCACTGGTATAGTTCTGAATGGGGAAAAATGCAACGCTCAATATGGCCGCTCTATCGAACGAAGCCCCGCCTTCTGAGCAAGAGAACCAATTGCTAATCGGTAAAATCAGCGCGTCACTGCAGCTGCCGTTAGAAGTCCCGGTTGCTATAGAAACAGTCAATGCTCTGAGACGTGCGCCTGGGACTGCGCATGCGTACTGGCTGATCTAGCCTGAAAAATACGCTTTTTATAATGCTATTTGAGCAAAATAAACAACACTTATGATACAGTTGTTGTCCGATTTCTTTGGTGATTTCAAATATGAAATTTAATCGTAAGCTTTGTTTTGGAGAATTTGATGTTTCCCCATACAAAGAGATAGGAGCTGCTTTTGGATGCCCGAGAGGCGTTTCAAAGATGGCCGCCGAGTGACATGACTTGTCTTAAAGAGACTTTGGTTATACCCAACAGCATTACACTTTTTTAAAATTGCTTAGACACTAAAAGTGATACTTGAGGCCCACTTAGTGGAACCATTCACTCATGTACCTAATTCTTAGACTAAGTCTGCAAAACTACAAGCACATTACATTCTTTAAACTCAGTTTGCTATTGTAAAACAAACTTTTTGCAAAACTCTAAACACAGTTACACACATCACTCAAAAATAACAGCTCTTTTGTTTCATTTGGCAAACACTGCCATTTAAATGCCAGACTCATTTACTAATGATCATGTGTGTAAACAGTTATACATAATTTGTTCACTTGTTTTGAGAAAGAAAGGTTTACAGTAACCCCTTGTGTTTCTGTGTACAGTCTTTATTGTATAAAGCACATTAGAAATAAAGTTGACTTTCTGACTTGGCTTATATGCATATTCTCTGTGTGTGTGTGTGTGTGTGTGTGTGTGTGTGTGTGATATATATTAAGTCTGTCAGTTTAACGTGTTAACTTAATTAGTTATAAAAAACCACGATTAAAATATTTGTTTTGTTTTTTTTTAATTGCTAACAAGTGTTTACCAATACTTAAAGTACTTTTTCTAAACTCTTAACACAGCAACACACCAACATCACACAATTAGCTAAACAGTTAATTTTCTGGCCAAAACCACATTTTGTTAAATAAATACAAACTCTACATTTCAAAATGCTGAATACCTTTTTCTACATATACTAACTCTATCAAAACACAGCAAACCCGACTCAAAATCGAGTCATTCGGTCAAAACATTTGCACTAGTTTTCTATCCAACAGGAACACATAATCAATCATGCATAGACTGCCAAAATTCTATTACAATTCTAATACAATTAATGGCACTACAAAAACTGCATTACTTGTCATGTTTCAGTTTGACTTGTATAGTATACTTGTATAGAACAAACAGTATAATATCCATTTAAACAACAACAGCAACAACAACAACAATAATAACAATAATAATAATAATAATAATTCAGTTATCTGAACTCTTCATTTTTTGTGTGTGAATGTGTGGATTCATTTTAGATAGTATGTGTACTGCATAGTGAAAGAGTCATCAGTACTTTACATGTAAAAGAAACTGGAATGTAAAAGAAAAGTGACAGAATTGCTGCAGTAAAGGCTTTACTGGCAAAATTAAATTTCTGTGTGTGAAAAAAACAAAAAAAAACAAACAAAAACAAAAGATAAGAATGATCCATGATTTTGGTATGGAGTAAGCTTATGTAAAAATAAAATTTTAAGCATTTTAGAAATGTGTTAATTGACTGAATATTGTGTGAAAACAACATGAATTGTGTTAATGGTATGGTCACAACAGAAGGATGTTGTGTTAACTGTGTTTAGAGTTTTGAAAATGTGATTATAGATTGGACAAAAGGGTGTTAGCAATTGAAAAAAAAAACTGTAAGGCAGTTAACGCACTGGCCCCGCCCCGCCCCCAGAACTGTAGGTCATCTTACATTTCATATAGTTGACTGTTGACAAATATGATGCAGGGCATCAACTCCATAAATGCAGTTATGCCCTAAAATTCAAGATATTGGTACAAAAATGCCCCAGTATATGTTTTTTGTCTCATATTTATATATCATACGATATCCCAGGAGCAGAGAGAGCAGCTATTACACAAGTGCTGATTCAAGTGATGGAACTATTACACAAGTGCTGATTTTGTCCCGAATATAACAAGTGCAAATGTGATTTTATACAACAGTTCAGTAAATAAGAAGTTGATATGGTGTTATATTTTAAACATAGTTATGTGTTTTTGCTCAATTTTGCAAAGTATATATTACCTATAAAGCCGCAGCAGAAATTTTGTGCTTCTTCAAGCAACACAGCGGTGTTTAGTTTCTGAATGAATTCGTGTTTTGAACAAATCGTGTGAATCGATTATTCAAAGGCCCATTCATAAAGAGAGCCGTTTACTTACAGTTTTTCTCGATTTCTAGAACACTATAACCAGGCTTTTGAACAAAAATTTCAAAACCATAACGCCATTTTTCAAAAAGCACACCCATTTTGCTGAACTATAAACACTATTCC
>JAFVLL020023785.1:0-27772 GCA_021397915.2 Tor tambroides
TTTTTTTTTGTTTTTTTTTTTTTTTTTTTTTTTTTTTTTTTTTTTTTTTTTTTTCTCGAAAAATAATCGAATAATTCCCAGTGATTTTTGAATATTACTTTTGCTTGAAATGCCCATCCCTAATTATGATCTGATCTGATTCATTACTGAGAAAATCTCACATAAATAGTGATCTATAATAGTAAATTTATCTACATTCTGTCCTCTGTAGTGAAAATGACTATATGGGCAGTATATATTTTTTCCCACCCTGATTGTGACTTTACAAATGTCGTTCTAGGTGTTGAAACAGCTTCCACCAAAAGTGGAGAATATTGAAATGTGTCCCATGAGTGACGCCCAGCAGAAGCTGTATGACAAACTTTTCAGAAGACTCAAGAAGGCTCCGAATGGAGACAGTATGTGCTGTTTTTTTTTTTATGCTAACGTGCTGTCCAAGAGTATTGCACTCTGTTTTTATTTTGTTTTCCTATATTGTATTCAGATTTGTCTGACAAATTATACAGGGGCTGTCCAGAAAATGTTCCTTCTGAAGCTGGAAGATCTGAAAAACAGTGTGGAAATGTTGAAAACCATTTTTCTAACTCTGATCGTCTGTCCCACAATTCCTATCTCCTATTTGTCCTCAGAGCGGAAGCTTTGCAATGTGATGATGCAGCTGAGAAAGATGGCTAATCATCCATTGCTGCACCGCCAGTACTACACGAGTGATAAATTGGCTGCCATGAGTAAAGCCATGCTTAAGGTGAGGACAGGGATATCAATGTGTGAAGGAGGCTGAATAATAAAGATTGAACTGTGCATTTAAAAACTAAATTGTTTATCATGAATCCAGCCCAAGGAACTTATTTGTTCCGAGAATGAAAGTGAAATGTACTTCCCCTGAAGTTGTTCCAAACCTGAATGAGTTTCTTTTCTTTTGCTGAACACACATGAATACTTTTTTGAAGAATTTGAGTAACCAAATAGTTTGATCCACACTGACTATACTTCCATAGTGTTTTTCCCCCCTTTACATACTATGTAAGTCAATTAGAGACCAGCAATTGTGTAGTTACCAACATTTTTCACAATAACTTAGGATCAACAGAAGAAAGAAACTCATACAAGTTTGGAACAACTTGGGGTGAGTAAAAGATAACAGATGAACTATCCCTTTGAGAACCACTGCTGTATTGCATACTGTTGTTGAGCTGACATGGTTCTGTTTATGTTAGGAGCCAACACATTTTGATGCCGACCCTGCGCTGATCCAGGAGGACATGGAGGTGATGTCTGATTTTGAGCTGCATAATTTATGTAAGCAGTATAGCTCCATCAGAAGTTTTCAGCTGGAGAAAGGGCTCCTCTTAGACTCTGGAAAGTTTGCACTTTTAACCAAAGTACTCACTAGGCTCAAAGAAAAGGTTTGTGTGGATGCTGTTTAACAGTCTCATGAGTCATCTGACATCAGTTTGTTTTATTGTTGCTGATGTGTTTAAAACAGTTTTCTTTTTCTTTAAGGGTGATAGGGTTGTCCTTTTCAGTCAGTTCACCATGATGCTGGACATTGTGGAGATTTTGCTCAAACACCTTGACCATCAGTTTGTTCGACTGGATGGTTCTACACCCATGGCAGAGAGGTGGGCACTTCTGTACTACTTCAGTACTTCATGTCACTTTGTTTGCTCAGATTTGTTTTTTCAGATTTCGGAACGTTTATATCGAGCTTTGTGAGCCCACTGAACCTGATCTAAACCAGGTTGGATTTGTTTGGTTTTGTCAACTCTAAACCTACTCTGAAACTCAAGAGTTTGTTCATCTCGCTTTGTGCTACAGGCCATAGATGTATCTACATTTAATAGATATGCATGTGAGCATAAATGTATAAATTCAGACACCGCTGTACACACTACCCTTGTGTATGTCCCAAATTTTTGGAACAGCTGAACAAATCTAATTCATCCCTCTTGGCTTCTCTAGGATTGGTCTCATTGACAGATACAATACAAATCGTGAGATCTTTGTGTTCCTCCTGTCGACTCGGGCTGGGGGGCAAGGAATCAACCTCGCCTCTGCAAACACAGTGATACTGCATGACATTGACTGCAATCCATTCAATGATAAACAAGCAGAGGACCGCTGTCATCGAATGGGGCAAACCAGGTTAGTATAATCAAAAGGAAATTGAGATCACCATAAAGAAGGACATCTGGTTCATGAAAATTTATTTCCATCACAGAACAGTGCAGGTGATCAAGCTCATCAGCAGAGATTCGATTGAGGCCTGCATGCTCCGTGTGGGACAGGAAAAGCTGAAACTGGAACAGGATATGACCACTGATGGAGGTGAGTGTCAGCACACAATCTCTATCAAACCCACAGGTCACAATTTAAAAGATGAACCTCAAAATACAATAATTTATAATTTATATAATAAAATATAATAATTTTCACTATAGATTAAAGGCTTTCTTTAATTTTTGCTCTGTTCAGATGAGGATGGTGCTATGACTGAACAAATGGCAGAGCTGCTCAAAGTCTCACTGGGCCTTTGAAACCTGAAGAACATGAAAGTCAGAGTGTTAGTTGACTGTGCATTTCCCTCCAATCATCAAGTTATAAACACGGCAACTTGAAACTGATTTGATGTGGTTTTGGTAAGGACTAGCACTTTTTTCCCCAATGTCCAAATATTAGAGGTCAGTTATTAAATGCACACAAATCTTGGACCAATGAACTGGCGGTAAAGGAGGTTGTGTTACTCAGGGATCACCTGAAATACTTAGTGAATATTCCACACTGGAGATCTATGTCATATGTGCCATCTGGAAGACTGTACCTCACCTACCCAGCTCATTTTAGCCCACACAGCACTGGTGAGTTGGTTCCAGATTTGTGATCTTAAAGACTAAAGGCACTGCCGCAAATAACTGGTTATACTTGTACTGTAACAGTTTTATTGTTTAATGTGTGTCCTTGTATTGTATTTTCTAAATAAAGATAATACCATTTCCTTAAATTTGGATTTTTGATTGAGTATTGCAAGTTAAATTCTAATGCCGTTAAAATGTTTGCACTTCAATTCAAACTCATCAACATTAGATTAGCATCAAGTCACCTTTATTTATATTGCACTTTATAAAATACAAATTGTTTCAAAGAAACTTTACAGTGATAAACAGGGAAATGATTCAGTGATGCAAGCAGAAGTCAGTTCTCTAAAAAGACAATAGTAAACAGTCATTATTCAGTTGAAATCAGTTCATTGATGATTGACTTTAAATTGAACTTTAAAGTTCAAATATGGAATGAGTTTAATTCATCTACAAAGCAACTTTGGAGAAAACAGTGTCATCCAGCTCAGTTCAGTTCTTCTCAGCCAATAGTGTCTGTGCAATCAAGTCAATAATATTAAGTTAGGGTTCTAAACAAGCATCAGAGGCAAGGAACCCAAACTCTATTGGTGACAGAAATGGAGAAAAAAAACCTTGGGAGAAACAAGGTTCAGTCAGGGACCACACGGCCAGACTAACAAACATGGTGTGATTCAATTCCAGGCTATGATACAAATCAGATTGTGGATTGATATCTTTATATCATCCATAATATTTCATCCAGTTCCTTTTCCTTGAAGGTTGGGATACATAATGCCAGCATTTGGTGGGGGAAGTGGAAGCTGGCCATAGGGTCTGTGTAGAGAAACGGGTCTGGGTGACTACGGTTATCTCAGAATAAGAATAAGACAAGCTAATATTACTGTATCTACAACTCCACTTATAATATAACAAGTACATGGAATGTTAGGGAAATTTAGAACTAAGTGTCATCAGCATAATATCTACCAAGGATAGCATGTACAGGGTGAAAAGCAAAGTCTCCTGAACTTGTGATCAATATGATAGTTTAATTTACATCATCCCTTTGTCAATATAACAAATGGATGATGGTCAGAAAAATACGATTTAAAGCATGTCAATGCAATTCCCCTAATGCCAACTTGCTTTTCGAGCCTATTCAAAAGATTGTTGTGGTCGATAGTATCAAATTTTTTTTTTTTTTTTTTTTTGGGGTGGACATATCCTAATGATAAATAATATTAAGAGGATGATCTATGACGTCTGTACGTATCGTAGAAGTATGACTTCTCTCTGATAGTATCAGTCTTGTAAGTAAACACACACCCTGGTAAGTCAAATTTATGCTAAGAAAAACCTCTGCAGCACATAGTATATTAATATTTATAACGCTCACATGTGTCTAATGTGAAACTGGTGAAAGACCACATGCTTTGCAGAATCTGCTGAAGAACAGATTTATTACAAGATAACATACAAAAGGAATTTGTTTTTGATTGTGCTAATTCTACAGGGCTATGACTGAATCGGTCCCATGCTCTTCATTTTCTGTTTGGTACAGCTCTGCTACTCAGAGTAATAAGTTTTGGCTTCAGAGAGTAGTGAGAATGGCAGAACGCATTATTGGGACTGATCTACCTTCCCTTCAAGATCTGCACTTGTCAAGGGTTAAGAAACGGGCTCTGAGGATTGTCTGTGATCCTTTACATCCTGCATTCAATCTTTTCAGACTTTTACCTTCTGGAAGGCGTTATAGTCTGGTTAAAACAAGAACTACCAGATTTCAGAATAGCATTTTTCCAGTAGCCATAAAAATTCTAAATTCTGTTATGTAACTTTGTAATATTGTAATTTTGTAATGTTATAAGTTTTGTGTGTGTGTGTGGGACGCCTTATGCCGGCAATAAATTCCTTGTATGTTACGCATACCTGGCCAATAAATAAATGCTGAATTTATCACTGATCACACTACAATACAAGATTACAATACAATAAAAGAACATTAAACATTTGAGTTAAAAATATTTTATTAGCTTGTACAGCTCACATCATAAAATGTTTTGTAATAATACTGTAGGTTAAGGTAAATGTTATCTTGTCTTGTGAATTTTTTATTTTATTTTATTTTTTTTTGCTTTTTGCTGATGACTAGGTGGCACTGTGCCTACTGTGCATGTAGACACAGCCTCGAGACTAAACTCCATAATGAATTCCATAATTATTTGTCGGCATCAATTTTTCTGAATATAAGAGCAACGGTCTAGAAGGAGTTTGAAGAATAATTTTGAAATTTGAAAACATTATTTTGTTCCTAGCCCTTATAACTCAAAAGTATTAGCTTAAAAAAATACATTTTGTTAAAGTACACTAATGGCGCTTTTCCACTGCATGGTACGGTTCAGAATGGCTCACTACAAGAGGAGTCTTAGCCTCTTCAGGGCTTGACCTCTATGGGCTAGTTGCATATCTCCGCCATCTTGGATTTCCGGTCTAGCGAATGTGTGCATAGATACTTCCGGTTGTGCTAAACGCCAGTGCAGAGAACCAGAGAAATACAAATATTACCTTCTATATATGTTTACAGGATTTATAATATCACTTCAAATGCAAATAAGATATAGCCTACACTGCTATTATCACTGTACTATAAATGTTAACTGCGCCAGTGCATTTGAAACTTAAGTATGTTTGCGTCCGGTGAATGAATGAAATACACTAATGTTAATCCCTATGTTCACGAAACGAAAGTTGAACTCATGGTGTGTACACACAGCTACACATTTTTCCCTTACCAGTTATGTACAAATTATTTATTTCTCGAAAATGTTTGTATTACATTTATTTATTTATTTATTTTTTAATGAAATGTTGTAAGACTTGGGCTGCGATTGATCTTCATAAATATCCATTTCTCAGTTGTGCACATACATCAGTTTGTTCCATCATATTTTTCACAACATATTTTAATATTTTACAGTTAACTTTGCATCAAACATCTTTTTTAAATGAAAAAAGGGCTGTAAAAGGATGCAACTAACATGACTAATTTAAAGATTTGTTTTATCTGATAATTAAGGCAAAAGAAATCGTAAAAATACATGTGCTGCTTATAGACAATTATTTATGCAACAGATCTTTCAAAAAACAGATAAATATTAATAAAACACAGGTGCAAACACCAATCTTTTAATTAATGCCAACCTACCATATTATGTTAAACTGTACAGTTACAGTTATAAATTATCAAAAAGTTAATATAAATACATGCAGATATCTCGTCTCGTTTGACAATTGCAAACCTTATAATTAGCAGTCAGAACAAAATCATCTCTCCGAAAATGTACAGTTGCACGTTTTAATGATTTGTGTTTGAATGAAGAGATCCCTGATAAGTGCTGATCAACAGAATAAGTGCCTCATCAACAGAAGAAATAAGAAATCTCCACGTTTTATCTTGATGAATTTCCACACAGAGGTACGCAATAATGTAGTGAGGATGTTTTCTCTTGTCTTTGATATACCACTATCTGCTTTTTAATCTGAAAAACATTAATTATTTCTATCTAGCCAAGTTTCGTATGAAGCTTCCCCTGCAATAAATACGAGCATTAGCAAGACCCGGTAGTATGCACACACTCGCGTCGCCGAAGCTCACCGGCGCCATCTTGTGCACCGAGCCCATTAATAAGAAAATCCTTACAAATACAACCCGAATTCCGGAAATGTTGGGACATTTTTTAAATTTGAATAAAATGAAAACTAAAAGACTTTAAAATCACATGAGCCAATTTTATTCACAATAGAACATAGAGAATATAACAAATGTTTAAACCGAGAAATTTTACACTTTTATCCACTAAATGAGCTCATTTCAAATTTGATGTACAGGTCTCAAAGAAGTTTGCACAGGGGGCAACAAAGGGCTGAAGAAGTAATTTTGAAAAGATTCAGCTGGGAGAACATCTAGCAACTAAGTTAATTGACATCAGGTCTGTAACATGAATAGCTTTAAAAGGAATGTCTTAGAGAGGCAGAGTCTCTCAGAAGTAAAGATGGACAGAGGCTCTCCAATCTGTGAAAGAGTGCGTAAAAAGATGTTCCTCAACATCAAATTGCAAAGGC
Source organism: Tor tambroides (assembly GCA_021397915.2). Taxonomy (NCBI): domain Eukaryota; kingdom Metazoa; phylum Chordata; class Actinopteri; order Cypriniformes; family Cyprinidae; genus Tor; species Tor tambroides. The sequence continues at coordinate 6,960 of JAFVLL020023785.1, forward strand.
TTTGCAAATCTCATCATCTACAGTGCATAACATCATCAAAAGATTCAGAGAAACTGGAGAAATCTCTGTGCGTAAGCAGCAAGGCCGAAGACCTTTGTTGGATGCCCGTGGTGTTCAGGCCCTCAGACGACACTGCATCACTCATTGGCATGATTCAGTCACTGACATTACTAAATGGGCCCAGGAATACTTCCAGAAACCACTGTCGGTAAACACAATCCGCCGTGCCATCTGCAGATGCCAATTAAAGCTTTATCGTGCAAAAAGGAAGCCATATGTGAACATGGTCCAGAAGCACCGTCGTGTCCTGCGGGCCAAGGCTCATTTAAAATGGACTGTTTCAAAGTGGAAAAGTGTTCTATGGTCAGATGAGTCTAAATTTGACATTCTTGTTGGAACTCATGTCCTCCTTTTTTTTCCATTATAAAAGTGAAAACAACTTATAATAGCCTGCTCCTTTATTTGTGGTCATATAAGAATAAGACATGATTCAAATATTTCTTTTATTTATGTACATTCACAATAAAAACAAACATTGTGCTTTTGTTAAATAAAGAGCACATCAGAAATGTGAAATGAAATTCTGCATATAGGCTGATAATTGTTCACAGTTTTTTTTTCACAATTTTTATATTATTATTATTTATTATTTTTTAATTTCTTTCGTTTTGTTAATTCATAAATTATTTAGAAAAATATATTTCGCATATAGTTCTATTTATTTTATATATAGCCTAGCTTTATAATGGTTTTCTCTGCAGAAGCGCTGCAGTTGCGTGACCGTGAATCCTCACGTTCTGTTGTTTATGCTGCTTTTTAGGTGTACAAAATTAATCCCTGGAAAACAAATTTAGGTATTTTTAATGGGTCACAGCCACATATCAATTCAAATTTCATTTAATTGTAATTTAACAATCTTGTCAGTTAATGGTTAATAATGGCTTAACAGCCGTCGGTTGTCGGTTAGGCTATAGGAGAAATAAAATAACCGAAATGAACATTAATATTTCCTAATAACTCATGACACTTGCTAATAAAAAATAATTTTATGTAGGCCTATACAATTTAATATAGGCTATATAATCAAGTTTTGTTTCAAATGGATAAAGAACAGGCTACTTTCCTAGCCTATATACCCAATATAGGTGAAAACAGCTCATTGGCAACTTTTTTTTGCGATACACCAAAACATATGCGACAATTAGTTTTTTTAGGGATGAAGTCATCACGCACACCATTTTATCGGTAAAAGGCCAGTTGGATGGAAAAAGACTGTAGACAGCAAATTTCGCAAAGTTTTTTACGTATATTCTCTTCGTCGATAACAAAGCTGTATAGGTAATTTCAATTAAATTAAACTGACTTAAAAACATGAGCGTAACTTCTTTTATAAAGTTAAGAATTGCTTAACTTATTTTGATTAGTTAATGTAAAAACATGTTTTTATGACTTATTGATCATACCATTTTTATTTTAAATGTTCATCTTTTATGGTCCACAGAAGAAAGATACAGGTTTTTGATTTGTAAATCAGTGTCAATATCCAATATGTTCTCAAACATTTGTTAAACTATGGGGAGCTTAGAAAACTTTACTTCTCTAAATGATTAGTCTCTACCTCACAAAAGTTCTAGACAGATTTCAAGATTCAAGATTCAAGATTTTTATTTGTCACATACGCGATTATATAGAGAGTATACAACCAGTAGTGAAATGTGAGTCAGGTCCGCTCCATGGACAGTGCAAATATTATAGAAAACAACACAAGGAAATATACAAAAAAATAAAAAGGTAAGAAATAATATATGAAGAACAAAAATAAAAATATAAATATAAAATATAAAAGAATGTGCATGACAGTATACTGTAGACTTAAATATTAAGATAAGCAGGAATGTGCAAGAGAGGAGTGTTCGAACAGGTTGTACATGATTGTCATGTAGCAGCAATACCAGAAAAATAAAAAAGTAAAAATACCAAAACACAGAGAAAGTGCTGTGTGCGAATGACACTGTCAGTATGAGGTAGAGATATGAATATCTTACTGATGTTAGTGATTATAAGTGGAGTCGTGTGATGTTAAGCGGCTGAGTTTGAGTTTAGGAGCCTGATGGCCTGGGGGAAGAAGCTCCTCCTAAGTCTCTCAGTTTGCCATCAGGCTACGGAAGCCCTTACCAGATGGCAGTGAAAAGACAGTTATTAGGGTGGTTCGAGTCCTTGATGATTTTGACAGCTCTGCTACTGCAGCGTTTGAGGTAGATGTCCTGCAGAGAGGGGAGAGCAGACCCTGAGAGATATCGCTCAAGGCTGAGCTGGCCAACCTCTGTGCAAGGCCTTGCAGTCCTGTCTGGAGCTGTTACCATACCACACTGAGATACACTGAGTCAATATACTTTCTATGGCCCCTGAATAGAAGGTTTGTGGATTACTGGTGAGACCCTGAATCTCCTCAGCTGTCACGAGATGGTACAGTCTTTGCCTTGGTCTTTATCCATTGTGTTTGAATGTGAGTAGACCAAGTCAGTCCTCGAGATGTTTACACCGAGGTATTTGGCTGCTCACCCCTCCACAGGGGTCCCACTGATCATAAGAGGAGTAAACAGGGGCTGCAGGTGTCTCTTCCTGAAATTCACAATCAGCCTTTAGTTTTGCTCACATTCAAAGAGAGCATGGTTATCCTGGCACCATGATGAGTCTCTCACCATCCAAGTATGCGGTCTCATCGTTGTTGGAAATGAGGCCAGAACTGCAGTATCATCAGCGAATTTGATAATAGATGTGGAGCTGTGAGAGGACACGCAGTCGTGTGTGTAGAGAGAGTAAAGCAGGGGACTCAAGACACAGCCCTGTGGGGCTCCTACATTCAGGGTGATGGAGTTTGAGGTGAACTGGCCAACTTTCACCACTTGAGGTCTGGCGGTGAGTCACAGAGTGAAGAGTTTAGGCCGAGGTCTGTGAGTTTGGAAGCTAGCTTGATGGGGACTATAGTGTTGAAAGCTGAGCTATAGTCGATGAATAGCAGCCTTACATAGTTCCCATTGCTGCTGTCGATGTGTGTGAGGGAAGAGTGCAGTATGTGAGAGATGGCATCATCTGTGGATCTATTGGGGCGGTAGGCAAACTGGAGAGGGTCCAAGGTAACAGGGATGGAGGAGCAAATGTGGCTCTTTACAAGTCTCTCAAACACCTTCATGACTACTGATGTGAGGGCAACTGGACGATAGTCATTCAGGCAAGAGGGTTTATTGATCTTAGGCACAGGGATGATGACAGATTTTTTGAAGGAGGTGGGAACCACAGAGGTGGCAAGGGACTCATTAAAGATGGAAGTAAACAAACCAGCGAGCTGATCAGCGCAGGACCTCAGAACACGGCCAGTAATTCCATCAGGTCCGGCTGCTTTCCTTACATTCACTCTCTTAAGGGCCCTCCAAACTTCGTCCTCCGACACGGTGATTACATGATTATCGCTGCTCTGCCTGCTGCTTCCTGACGCGCTGATCGGCAGAGACGCGCTGCCGCCATTGCATTCAAAGCGGCCGTAGAAGCTGTTTAACTCGTCAGCCAGCAACGGGTTAGCTCTAACCACTGCGGAGGATTTGTTTCCAAAGGCACAGATAGTCCTCAGTCCCTGCCAAAGATGCACAGAGTCATTGAGTTGAAAATGAGACTCAATTTTCTCCTTGTATCGGAGTTTGGCGGCTCTTACTGCGCGTCGGAGAGCATAGCACGATGCTTTGTACTCGCTCATATTCCCTGACAAAAGATATGGGTTTAAACATGATCTTTATTTAATGGTTTAAGTTGAACATCTTACCCGTGGTCCCGCCGAGATCCATGACTGCAGAGTTGATAGGAGGTGTAATATTAAAAGGGCGTGGCATCTTTGACGTCCCTTATATCCTAGTTGGGGAATTATGGGAAATGTAGGTTTTGGGACGATATGGGTGTGTGAGTTGCATGATAGTTTGCATTCTAAAATATATTCTTATCTTATTGTTTTTTTGTTTTGTTTTTTTGATGGTATAACATTTTCACTATTGCTTTTGGTAAATGTGATTTTGTATGTTTGGATAGAGATATGTTTCTGTGTGTTATAAATAAGTTGATTTAGAATTGTGTGAGACCCCTGTTATGATGAATAGTTTGGTCTGTTTTGCTAAAAGAGTTTCATCTCCATAATGGAGTTAGTTCTGGTAAGGGATCCCTGAAGATAGCAACTGAGATCCAGAACTCAGTAATGTGGTGTAAATGTTTACCCTTTTATTCTTATGAGTCATGCAATGACTCGTATTGAGTAATGAAATTTTTGCTGTTAATAAAATAATATTTTTGATGGCTCTACCAATGTCTCTGGAATTTTTATTGAAGAACCTCCACAATAGTTCACAATAATGTTGACAGTCCTTCAAAAATACATACAAACTCACGTTATAGCATTAGGGTCAAACTTGAATCAATGTTGTCTGATCATGTTAATCCTATTCATCATGCCATTTTTTATTTGAAGTCTTCTCCTTTTGTGTGTTGTTTGTTCACCTGGGTGAAAAAAACATCATCTATTTTTCGGTTTAAGTCCTGTCCATTTGTGTATTGTTTGTTATGGTAGAATGCTAAAGTTTTTATTTTTCTAGTTTCTATCTAACCCCAGGATCATCCACCAGATGATGAAGTACGGAAAAAAATGCTTATAATATGACTTCAGGATTGTCATGCAAGCTCATCACCCAGTTTGAGTTTGCTTCAGCTGAGCTTTGGTTTAAAACAAGAAGAAACCCTAAACTCATCTTTAACTCAATGTTCAGGCAGTTTTTGATGTCTCTGAGAAGCCCATCAGGGTAGCAAGACAAGTTTGAAAAGCCGTGACCCACCTCACCCACCCTCCCAGATGGACTTGACGTTTGTAGTGAGTGCCATAAGTATCTATAGTCCTTAGGTACAGGGGTTTTGTTTCCTCATCATATTGTGACAATCCTTCAAAAAGACCTACAAACTCATGTTATAGCATTTGAGCTCAAACGTAAATCAATGGTATCTGATCATGTTAATCCTATTCATCATGCCATTTTCTCCTTTTGTGTGTTGTTTGTTCACCTGGGTAAAATTAAAACCATTCATAATCTATTTTTCAGTTTATGTTCTGTCCTTTTGTGTATTGTTTGTTCATCCGTTAATAATTCCCTTCATTTAAAGTTATGGTAGAATGCTGAATTTTTCATTTTTCTAGTTTCTGTCTTTGTTACAGCAAGATAAGATTATATGTATGTGTTCAACCTCTGTTTCCTTTGGGATATCTGTCTGGAGAATAGTGTACAGTCTTTATGATGTATGTAGGCTTCTTGCAAATCACAGCCCTGAGAAAAAACAACAACAAAATGAAAGACCACTATTTTCCATTTGCATTTCTGACAGATTCTCATTTGGATGTTTTTTTCTATTTTTGTTATTTAATAACTATGTGTGTTCCCTGGGAAATGAACCAGTGACTTTGGCGCAATAAACACAGCACAGAGTTTCATGTCTTATGTAAGAGGAAAAAAAAAAAAAAAAAAATAGGGATGCATTGTCAAGTATGGTGACCCATACTCGAAATTGGTCCTCTGCATTTAACCCATCTAAGTGCATGCACACACCCAGAGCAGTGGGCAGCTAATGTTCCAGCACCTGAGGAGCAATTTGGGGTTTGGTGCCTTGCTCAAGGGCACCTCAGTCATTGTACTGCTGGTGCAGGAATCAAACCAGCAACCTTCTGATTACAAGCCCAACTCTCTAACCATTAGGCCACGACTTCCTTTTCATGTATTGAAAAGTCGTTGTGCATGGTCTTCATTGAACCAGCAGACAGTTTTGATTTAATGAATGATCTGTTACAGAACATGAAAAGATCTTATATATTTCACTTTGCAATACATAACCACAAACACGCACAGGGATCAGACCACTGAAAGCAAAACGATTTCCTGTGGTAGCAGAACAAATGCAGTAACAAATCTTCTGAAATCTATTAGTCTTGAAAACAAAACAAAAAAACACCAACAACTAAAAACCTCTGCAGTTGTCTTCTTTTTTCATATGAAATATCAAAATGTGATGTTACATTTGAACACTATAATTATTGGAAATATATTACAAAAATAATAACGAAAATTATTTTTTTTATGTTTGTTTTTTCATCTCTGTTTATGATATGATATCTCACATTTAACTATCTAAAAAGCAATATACATAAATATTGTTTATTATAATTATTCTTTATATTCTTTTTGTATAATTTGTTCTATACAAATACAAGGTCTTATGGTTTTGGTGAATATCTGCTACACCTGGGTCCAGTCAGATGAGCATCACAAGAAGCCTTGTAGGTGAAATACAGGATGCCTCTCTTTAATTTACAGCTGTGTGAATGAGTTCCACGTTCAGGGCTGACCACACATCTCCCCACCATGTCATTATAAATGACATCACTGTCCCAAACCTCAAATATGAGTTCATGACCAAACTCAATTGATCTAAAATCATAGCTGATGTTCCATTCAGGATCATTATTGTCCATAACCACCTCAGTCTCCTCATACATGAGGTTGTACCAAACTTTCACGTAACCGTCAGTACGTGTAAAGAGATCTGCTTTCAGGCCTGCTGCTCTCTGTACCAACACTGCTAACTTGCCACGGCCAGCTCGCATAGGACAGCAGTTGTGGTCCAGATTTGGTGTTTGTGAGCATCCTTGATTCTCCTTGTGATCTACAGAAAGCATGTTCTCTTCAATATACTCAGTTACTGTTCTTTTTAGATTGGCACTAACCTCAGGATCAGCCACCAGATGATGGAGAGGGAAAATTGCATATGATATAATTTCAGGATTGTCATGCAAGCTCATCATCCAGTTTGAGTAAGCTTCAGCCGGGCTTTGGTTTAAAACAAGGTCTGGAAAGTACTTCTCACCTCCCAACACCTCTACCTTGTGTGTCATGAAGCCCTGGTAGAATCCTATGCTCATATTATCTTTAAGGATTTGAGAACATTTGTTGGAAAGTGAGGCATTAGCTGGAAGGAACCCCAAAGTCATCTTTAAATCAATGTTCAGGCAGTTCTTGATATCGGTCTCAGAGAAGCCCTTCAGGGTTGCAAGACAAGTTCGAAAAGCCGTGACCCGCCTCACTTGCCCTCCCAGATGGACTTGACGTATGTAGTGAGTGCCGTAAGTATCTATAGTCCTTCGGTACAAGGGTTTTGTTACCTCATCATATTGTGTTGGAAGTCGCTGGAGATGTTTTGAGAATTCAGTGCTGAGTTCTGGGTGGTCTGTAACTCTGTAACTATAAATGAACAACAAAAAGTCATCTGTCAGCAGATTCTGGCTGTGGTTTCAAAATAAAACTGTACTTTGTCAAAAAATTGAAAAATAAAACTTCAGGCACAGTAATTTGGTCAATGAGGTGATAAGAAAGTACTTATTAAAGCATGCTCTGGGTTTGTTTTTTCAGATAAAACCGTGATTTGGCTGACTTTTCAATTGTTTTAGTTCTAAATTGTCTGGTCAGATGAGATTTACATGCTAATCTAAGCATATTTGAGATAATGTGCAATCCCAAGTCTCACAAGGAAAAGATGCACTGATATTTAATTAACTAGCTACTTGCACTGCAGCTTCCTCATATCATGCTGGTATATCTCAAGTCCCTTTATCTTGAGCTACAAGAAAATTAAGTAAGGTAAACTGCAGTTGAGCATCTGTTGTGTATTTCTTTGGATTCAACATCTATGAATTTCACTGCATTATAGAAGACAGTACCAAAGGAATGGATTCTTTTGAAAATTGTTAACATCAGTTGCTTGTAGTTCCCACCTGCTCTGATATTTTGACTTAGTTCACACTGCAGGCTAAAGTGGCCCAAATACGACCTTTTTGCCCAAATGTGACCCATATCTGATTTTCTTATGACAGTCTGAACAGCACAAATTCGATTTTTTTCAAATCAGGCCCAGGCCACTTTCATATGTGGTCCTAAATCGGATACATATCCGATGTTTTGCAATGCGACTTCAATCTGAACGGCCATGTCGCATTTCATGCGATTTTTACTTCATTGAAATGCGACAGACGTCACAATTCTGCGCTGGAGGAGGTGGGAAGATTAAAATCACAATGGCAGACAATATATAGACAATACTATCACTTTGTTATTTAGGCTCCGATTGCACATTAACTTAAAAATTGCTAAACACACGCTAACACGAGCAGCATCCATATTTATTTCTGCAAACAGTGCGCTGAGTCTGACGTCACGTCTTCTTCTGCGCATGCGGGTCACTTCAGGGCCGTATACGGTTCACACATAAGACTGATGGCAGTCGCATTTAAATGACAATGTGAACAACAGCGCAAAAAAATCGGATTTCAGCAAAAAATCCGATCTGAGCATTAAGACCTGCAGTGTGAACTAAGTCTTTGTTAATGCAATAGCAATCAGCTGTAAAGCTACACTATGTAACTTTGGGCCCTCTAGTGGTTAGAAAATAAAACTGCATGCATCTCGCGGAATAACTTTATGATTGTGTTTGGCTCTGCTCTTCTGTGCGGATGAATGATTAGCCTAGATGTGATCATTTGATATATCATTTGAAATTAGACATTTTGACGTCTTAAACCTTAACAGAAGGTATTAGCCTTGACAGACTAATTTATGTTATTTAGGAATTCTTGGATTTCAATTTGCCCACTGTGATTGAGATACATGAGACCGCTAAATAAATGCAAAGTAGGCTATGTAACTGGATAAAGATCATTAATTGTATGTACTTTCTCAGTTGTGAAATCATCTAACAACATTGTATGCATGCTCAAAGACACTGAGAAAAGCTCAGACTATCATCATTCTGTGGAGAATTTACAACGAAAAGTCATTACAAATACAATGCAAAATAAGTCATCAACTCATATGGGTTTACCTGTAATATGTGCAGCTGAGCTCATGGAGGGCAAATGTTGCCTTATCCATTGCATTCTGAGATTGGGCAAATTTAGCAATATCTGAACGGCTCCCTCCAAAAATTGCCTTTCCTATGTCATCCAGGCTTAGGTCCATTTCCCAGTTGTTATTGATGAGTGATGTTGAACTCTTCATTAGGGAGTCAACAGAATGATGAAGTGCACTAGAAAGCTGTTTGCTGCAGCGGCTAAAGGGACGCCAGTCCAGCACAGCTGAGGGAAGTTTCTGCATCTGCCCTCTCTGAAAGCGGTTTTTGCAAACGTTACAAGTCCCATTATCCATGTGTGACTTGACATTAATCAAAAATGCACCTTTACGGCGCATCCTGACAACATCAAAGCCTTCGCCCGCCAGGTTGTAACCAGGCACAAATGGGGCTTTCTCACATTCTACTTGAGAGCCTGTGTGGCAAGATGAACCCTTGTGCCATTGTGTCAAGATCAGAGAAATGCAGAGAAACACGTGGAAAACACAGTGATTTGTCTCCATGATGATGACTAAAGGGAAAAATTTGGGGAGTTCAGATGTAATATTTCACTATTTCTAAGATGGAAAAACATTTATGAGGCAATATACAGTACATGAAAAGTTTAAAATAATAATAATGTAAGAATATTATTATAAAAATTCCATAATGAGAGTCCAGAATGCAGTTTGGTTTATATTATTAATGGCATTGAAATCTGCTTAAATATATTATAGTAAAAGCATCACCTCACCAAGTTCAGTTTTACCTACCGAGAGTAGCTTTTGTGCAACAGTCTGTTCCAGCTGTGTTAAACCACCATATGACCTACTTCAGAAAAATCCTTTCCTCTGTTCTTCTTTCCAAATTACAGTTTCTTCATGAAATGTTTTTGCTGGAAAAGGAGCACTGTGAAGACTGAGTCTGTGGCATTTGTCGAAGGGAGTGTCTTCCTGTCAGCCCTTTTCTTCTGTGCTGGACAGATTTCATCCGCTGACTGGTTTTGTTTAGTTTTTTTTTTTTGTGAATACCAGCTGTGCGGTGGGGGAGGGTTCTCATGAGACTTCACATGAGGGAATTGAAGATGAAGTGCAAGGTCAAGATTAATCAAACAGAACATGTGGATGACAAAATGTAGCATTTTCATTTCACTTGCAGTTGCAAGACAATGGATATTATGAAATGAAAATCATAGACTACTCATTAGCACATTGCATGGGAAAGTATCGGCCAGAAGATTTTTGATATATGGAAACACACTAATGTCATGTTTATTTCTTTATTTATTGGAATTAAATGTAATTTTATTTATTTATTTAAATAGTATTGTATAGAAATTTTATGGAGGAAAATGCCAAATTTAACATTACAACAGTCCATGTAAATACCTGAATTTAATTTAATGTAATTAATTTCATGTCAAACAGAAAGGTGTTGGTTGGGATTTTTCAGTCAGTGAGGTTACATCATTACGCCAGTAGGTGTCATCAATGGACTTGTTTTTCATGAGTGAGTCATAATCGATTTTTTTCAAAAAAAGACTATTTCTGTTGGTGGAAAAAAAAGACAAAGTAGCTGTCAAATGTCTGTAAAATGTAAGTTACTTTTACTCAAGGCGTGTTTGATTATAGAATTCAGAGACTGTCGCTGCATGTTTTTCTGAAGGACTAGAAAACTGTGCCTGATTTACAAAGTGTGCCTACAAACGAAGCTTACGCTGCTATTTAGCCTAGCTTACTGTGTACAAAGTTGAGGTTTTAAATTAATCCAACTCTCTATTTTTATAGCTATAAAGTAAGTGGAATAGTGACAGTGTGCCTAAGTAGTACATTTTCCCACAATGATCATTTTTAAACTTTTCTTCTGTGTAAGAGATATCCATTAGATCTGTAACATATCACATAAAGGCTGACATAGTCACATAATAATAATAATAATAATAAATTATAATAATATTTTGATGTGTAATATTTTAAAATGGTAGCCTATTATTTTTTGTGGGGTCATATGTAGTTTAGATCCACTGTTCATTTCTACTCACTGGTTTTGATTGTTCACTGTTTGAAAACTTGTGACTTACGAGAAGTTGAGATGATACTAGAATTCAATACAGAAACTTGTTAAATGGAAGTAGTTATATTCAGCTATAGGCCTATATTAGGTAGATGAACAGGTAGGCTAGATGAGTGACTCTCCTAATTCCTGTTATTTTGTGTGTGGGTGAGATGAAATGAGACGTAGAAGATATGACGTCTTTGAATAATGACTGTTGTCCAGATCAACACTATTTAACATACTAACATTGTGTTTTCAGGTCATGCAAAAGCAAGTTAGAGCAGATAGTTGGCGCCATCTTGAGTATGAAAGAAGATAGAGGAAGGCAAGTATCTGGGTTTTGGAGATTATTAATGATATTCTAATGTCGTTACATTGATTTGTCTTGTAGCTCCTACCAAGAAAGCAACCAGTGCAGTTATAATGTAGTAATTTAAAATCACCAGGATTCTATGTCCTTATCATTCACAAGGTTAAGTCAGGTTCCTGATTGTATTGCATGTTTAGTTAAGTTAATGACATTTTCTCAGCATATCTTTAAGATCTCTTTATTAGTGACAAAATTCAAAAAGAGAGACATACACATATATCAGTAAAATAATAAAACAGTAGAAAATCACTTTGTATTTAAAATCCATATGTATTTTTTTTCTCAGCTGCTCTAATACTAATACATTTCAGAGTATTCATATTTCACAACAATCTGTAAAATAGACTACTGAAACATTTACTGTACACTCTTTCCTCACACTGAACAATTTTTATATATTTTTCTTTTGTATAATATTTTTTATGACATTGCCTTTAAAGAATGGTTACTGACTGAGATCAGTACTAGTACTATAACTGTTACTTCTGCTGCCAACTATTATTGCAACTAATCATATTCATTATAACATTATAAATCTTAACTGTAAATCTCTGAACAGTCATCTTTAAAAAACTATCATGATAGTAGGGGTTGAGTGGGGTTTTCATTTCCATTCTCATTCGGTTGTTCTCTCTGAATCTTTATACTGCTCTTGTATTCACCCTCACTTTGAATCTCTTCATACCCTCTCCTTAACCTGGTGGCAGAAAACCTCTTTCTCCTTTTCATAAACACTGTTCCTGCAATCAAAAGAGCAACCAGAACCACTACACCAATGGCTACACCAGCTTTTTCTCCTCCAGACATCTGAGAGGATGATGTGTCAAACATTGATGCCATTTGATTAATTTCACCAGGCTTTGCCAGTCTCCACATCTTAGTTTCTCCAACTCTCACCCAAGAATGATCACCTTCTGTCATTACAGCTACAGTGTTTGTTGTAATCATGCTGACCATTGGTGGTCTTGTGAATGGTGGGAGGCGGATAGGCATTAACTGACCACCAGTGAACACACCAGACTGAACACAGTACAATATCTGACAGCCATCACTAATGGCAGCAAGATGTTGGCTGAACTGAGGTGGACAACGATTTTGATCCTTTGCAAGAGGATTGCCAGATTGGCAGCTGAAGAAACCACCAAAAGGCACAGAGAATCTTGTTCCAGCCTCATAATCATTGCTCAGACAAACCATCATGCCATTAGATAAAAAGTGTTGTGTAAAGTAGTTTGGAGGACAGCTGTTAGATTTGGTCAGTGGGTTTTGCATGCCTGGTCCAAATAGACCTCCAAAAAGATATCCAGAGTACTCAGGGGTTTTCTGAGTTGAGGAACACCAGTAAGTTTCAACTTTTGCATGACTGACATGGTAAATATTACCACATGTTTTGTCACAACAAGTAGACAACCATAAGAAACCACATTTGCGACAGTGGCTGTGGCATTCATAATGATTATAACCTCGTTCTACTGTCTCAGAGCGTAACAGGGTGGTGGTGTACTGCTGAGGGCAAGAATAATCACCAGTAGCTGGGTTTTTCTGTGCTGTTTCATCACAGATAGCTTTTCCATCTGATGTCAGTGGAGTGCATTGTTGGTAAATGCCACCAAAGCTAAGATTGGTGACTGGACCCTCACAAGATGCATCATCTACATTTGCCTGAAAGTTGAAATTTGGGGAATCTGGAATTAAACAACCTGGAATAGTATTTACTTTATAGTATTGCTCTGCAGCCTGACGAACTGATGAAGCCATTTTATTTACTGTTGGTACTGGGAGGTCTGGAAATGTTGATGGATTCAGAAAATAGTCAATCGGCAGCCCAGAGCGGTCAATAGCCACCAGATTATTGAGCGTACTCTCTTGCCACTTTTGTAGAGTGATGCCTGGGTAGAATAAAGCCCCTCCATGGCTCTCAGTTAAAGAATATGTGATGTTACCCTCATAACCGCTGGTTTCAGAGGTTCCATGGGATGTGCTGGAACCAATATCAAACTGAACTTTGTTTAAAAAGTTAAATCCTGCTGATGCAGTAACAGTAGACATGTCTGACTGACTGTTAGATACATAAGACATTTTTAAATAGTCCTCTTGCACTAAAGTGGCACCAGCATCAACACTTGTAATTACATGGGTACCATAATCAAGTATGAGTTTCTCTGACAGGTAAGTTGCTAGACGTGTTTGATTGTTTTCAATAGCATCTGCGATTTCCTCTGCCTGTCGAGCAAAGCGGGAGTCCAGAGTGAAGTCAGGATACCCCTTTACTGTGTACAGATGATTACGGACCTGGAAAAAAAACAGTTTTGGTAATATGAGAAAATGAACCAAGCACTGATAAACAGCATTGCATTTTACAATGGTCAATTATATGTTTTAAATGATAATTATTTTTTTGTTTATTTGTATCTAGATGCTCATAAAATCTGGAATGTATAGATATTTTTTGGTGCTAGAATTGGTGTTTAGATACTATGTTGCTCTAATGTAGGCTATTAAAAATTTTATTTATCCTTATTTACATACTGCTTGTCCATACAGTCCATAGAGATCTGAATAAGACTTTTTTTTTTTTTTTTTTTAATTTTGTACCTACTTGAACACGTGCCGTTACAGAACTCTCTCTCACTTGGTGGGTTTTCATACGCTGGTTTTCTTTGGAAAATTTTGCATTGAGCACCAAACAGAAGGAAACCTCTGCATTGATTGATTTAGAAGTGGAGCTTGTCTGGTCCAGCCATGACGTGATGATCTCAGAGTTTGTTTCCACTCCGCTCACTTTCTGTGGAATGACAAAGACTTCATCTGGAATGAGATAGACACCGTCTTCTGTGGTCTGACACTGGGAATAGCTGAGATTCATCACCCGGCCCATGTCTATGTTGCGTAGATTATCCCAGCCTCCTCCTGGTAGAACCTCGAGCGCTAGTAAGCTTGAGTTTTTGCGGCACAAATTAAGTCCATTACTGGGATGAATGAGCGGATGAGGCTTGCAGACATTGATAAAACAGTAGAGCATCAGCAGACAAAATGCTCTAGACTCCATGATCAGCAGATGCATGTTTCACGCTACTGTGCAGTAATATGAATTGGCTACCTTGGAGACACAAACAGACAAAAGTCTCTTCAGCCTGTGTTTTAACATTTAGTTAAAGAACAGTTTTATGGACTGAAAGATATTTTTCTTGTGGATTATGATTTTCATCATCACTTTTTATCACATGGAGGCATAGTTTTATGCCAGAGTACATGCTTTAAAATAATAATGATAATAATAATAATAATAAATCTCAAATAACTAATAATAATAAATTCAAAATAATAAAAAAAATTATCTATTGCATTTTCCACAATATTCCAACCCATTCAGCTTAGAGGTTTGTATAATTTAGCCAAGAGATCAATATGTGATGTTTGCATTAGTTTAATTTTAATTGTATTTTTTTATTTATTGTCCAAACTGTTATTGTAGCATGTACATTATCTGCAAAGGCCTATGGTTCTCTTAAAATTGAAAGATACTGTTCATAAATAATTCACTTCAACAAATGGAAAAAACACACTGTGACTTTGAACACAATTGTGTACTTGTTCAGATGCTGTCACACCCAAGAACCTTGTCACCTGTGGAGAATAACTCAGTTACACCAAAATCCACATATGGACAGTGCAGATCATTTTTTTCAAGATGACAAAATAAACTGATCTCAGTATAACAGCTATGCTGTTTTTGTTTCAGCAAGTCTTACACACAAGTATATACACACAAGTCTATATATTTATTGTATTTTTTGCCTTGTTTTTTTCCCCCCATTGATGTAAAAGCTTAATTGAGGCTATAAGATATTAAAGATGATAGCATTATAAAGAACCTTGCTATTTGCCTGCTGTTGCATACATTGGGCTGGCAGTTCATGAACTTTTTCACCGTCAAGATTCTAGGTTAATATTTAAATAATTGTATAAAAAAAGAAAAATTATATGTTTTAGATGCTGTCACCTTTTTCTTTGCAGTGTTCCACCTCTTTTAATCAACTTTGTGAATTCTAGTACATTTAAACAGTATTTTTAAAAGTACAAACATTCTATGTAATCTCAGTATCTGCATTAAAAAAATGGTATGCACAATAATTACGATACTTTGTAAATGCTGTTTAAGTAATAAAAACTTACAGATAGTTCTTCTGAAGATTGTCCTGGTCTTCTTAGCTTAAGGTGCTGTCACAATACACTTTTTAACTTCTGTTCACACACACACACTTATATATGGAAGAAAGCGGAAACACAAACACGTGCAAGCACCAAAGTTCATGTTTGATGACCTCCAAGTATGTACAGCAGAAAGATAACAAATTAAGGATGAAATATCACCTCTTGACTCAAAAAGAATATAACTTCAAGGCTGCATGGTTTGCAGTGTTGTGGGAAAGTGAAATAGGTATTATATTTTAGTATTTTTAAAGTGTTATTATATGTAATCAATTAATTATAACAAACAGAATCCCTTGAACATGATACCATATGTTTATGGCCTTTATTGGAAAGTCCATAATGCTTTGACAAGCCTAATGTGTACTTACAGTAACACGTCCTCACTAATTTCCATACTCTGACCATCTTTTATACCTTTTATTATATGTATATTTTTTATTTCTATACCTTTTATGATGTTTTATTATACATTGTAAACACAGGAAAGTACAATACAAGCATGAAGTTTTGTGTTTATACCTTCCTACACTGTGCGAGTGTGCTTCTAAGAGGAGTTTGTTTGGCTAGCTTGCAGTTCTGATCAATTCAAATGCAAGACATGGAAAAGCTGCTGGTGACACTCTGCAGGTTCGTATGCAAAGACTTTTACATCAAAATGGGCCACATCCATGTAAACTTAAAAAAAAATAAAAAAATCTTGACCTAAACAAAAAAAATCATAGCTACAATGCAAACATATGAGAGGGAGGTTTCAGAAAAGATAAACATGTTATGAACATCTTTTTTTGGTCTTATTTTACTTGTAAAACAACAAAAACACACTAAAAAAACAGGAAATTCCCAAGGCTCAAAAATAAATTCCTTTCCAGGTTGCACCACAGTATGAATACATTTTGCAGGTTAATGTTAAACTTATTTTACTGCTGTTGTGCTTGTTGTTATGTTTGCATTTCCCTTTTCATTGTCAGTCATTAGTATTGTTTTCTTTAGATAAGCAGATGGGAGATCTTATTGCATGTAAGGTACTCAAAGGTATGATTTAATTTTTAACTTGGTTGGGAATATACATTTAACATCTATTTGGCAAACATTTTTAGTAACACTTTAGATTATGGATCACTATTCACTATTCACTAGTTGCTTATTAGCATACTAGCACATTGACTGTTTATTAGTAGTTATAAAGCATTAATGCCTTATTCTGGATGTTTATTAATACACATTTGAGTTACTGAATCAAGTGATAGCATTATCATTTGGCTTATTATGTTCTTCTTGGTCAAGATTCTTCTTATACTCTGCATTGAAATGTTTTTTCCTCCTTTCATCATGTCATCTTGACTTAAAAACATTACATTACATATTGACATTGTTGTTTTTAATTTTTCACTAAACTGTAGGCTAATAGATGCTGTTTTTCTTTTTAAAAAATGATATTTATAAAAGCTTACATTTGTAAATTATTACAGTCTCGCTGGGCTGAATAATTTCGATTACTATTGTATGTGAGAAGTAAAACTGTTTTCTGTAGTTAGAAAAGACATTGATTTAATTCCATCATGATTGTTATCAAGAGTGTGCTTTACATATTTCAATAGTTTTATGTGCATTAAAAAAAATATTCATGTAGCAATTTCAAATTTTTCTAATTACATTTCCATTTAAATGTATAATTTTAGCCTTTTATTTATTTTTCAGTTTACTCTGTATTACAAAATCGCTCTAACAGCTGCTTGAAATTCAAACAAATTGATGTATAAAATATTGCTATCTTGGATAAGCATTTCTTTCTTTAAGGAATAAGTGACTTAATTACACACGAGCTTTATGGCTACACGTTATTCCGCTAGATGGTGATATTTGAAAAGCAGACCCAATGTCCTAGCACTTGTGTCTACTTTAGGACGACTAAAGCACACAGTAGGCTATACTGCTTTTCAGATAACACCACAACACCATCTAGTGGAATAACCTGTATGAATCTTATTAGTAATTACACACGTCACTTTTCACAGCTATTCATCTGTTACGTATTAACGGCATCTAGGCTTAATACCGTTGGTATTATTTGCCCTTTTACATTTCTTGCTTATGTTAAAAATAAAATTATATAATATAATATTATATACTAATATCCCATATAAAGCTAATAAACAATTAATAATTATATAATATTATATATTATATTATTAATTGTTTATTAGCTTTATACGATTAAGGCAAATGTGAACTTTGGTCTGTTGTAAATAAATTGTGTTTAAACGTAGCTATTAAATGTAATTTATTCTGTAAAAATAACAGTGTAAAATAAAATACTAGCCTAATACTAATACTACTAGCTTAATAAATTACTAAAATAACACCGAGTTGAATGCAACAATAGACAAAAAGTGTTTTGTTAATTAAGAATTCTTTTATTTTTACAAAGCATTAAATGATGCAAGAATCCTTTAAAAAGTATGAACAACAGTCATTATCCTGTCAATTATTTTTTCGCAGTTTTTGCTTTGCTTGTTTTAGAAGCTCTTCGTTTGGCTCTCTTGGGTTTTGTGGTCTTCTTGACCGCAGCTGTCTCGCTGGCTTTTTCAGGACTTCTCAAATTTCTCCTTCTCTTCTTGGGTGATTTCTTTGCCCCAGCAGGTTTCTTAGCCGCCTTTCTCTTTGCCCTCTTCGCCTTTGGCTTCTTAGGCTTTGTAGCAGCTTTCGAGCCGATCTTAAACGATCCAGATGCTCCAGTGCCTTTGGTCTGAATCAGGCGACCGCTGGCCACCAGTCGCTTAACTGCCAGTTTGATGCGCGACACAACAACATCATAACCACTGGCAGCCAGAGCTTTCTTCAGAGCGACCAGAGAGACGCCACCCCGCTCCTTTGAAGAGGACAAGACCTTGAGGATCAAATCAGACACGCTGGCTCCTGACTTCTTGGCCTTGGACCTTCGCCTTGGCGTTTTAGTAGCAGAAGATGGGGCTGATGGAGCGGCAGTGGACATGACTGATAGTTTATTTGAGCTGGAACGTCAGCTGGAAGGAGATGTCTGATGAGACTGAGTTGGAGGGTGGGCGCGTGCAGATAAAATAGTCACCATGAGAACCGTGTAGACTCTAGAAATCGTGAGTTCAGCGCCTTTTTATGTGCCGCAATAATGTGTTTTCCGACCAACAGAAATTGTATGTTTTCTGTTTTTTAAAATAATTGAACGACCTGGATAGTCAGCCAGAAAATATAAAAAAGTGCCTCAATAACATTCAACTTGTTTGTAGCATTCTGTTAATACAGTTAAAACTCGTTTTCTATTTGCAAATGTGAAGAATCGATGTGCCATGCTGTTTTAAGACTGAACAGTTATAGACTTTATATAGTTGCATGCCTTTAAAAATATAATTTACTTATTATGTGCAATTGTTCCGTGAGATTGGACTATATTTAATATTTTCATGAATTTAAAAACAGAATATTTTGCAGAGTTTTTCAACAAATAATCCATGTTTAGCCGACTAAAACACATTTTCCTTTTTCTCACTTTTAGCAAATTATGGCCCAAAAACACTGACACGTAAAATAAATGTAATTACAACTTCAGCGACCATGATAAATGATATTTTATAGCCTAATATATTCTTTTTTATAAGTTAGAACACTTTCAGATATATCAGGTGTGATTGTCTGAGATCTCAGGCTATGATGTTAATCATTACATCCATTGCGTTTATGTGGCTGACATTTAAAACTAAAATCATGTTAGTTTAATTCATAAAAGCATTTTACTTCTTACAGTTTGATCTGCTGGAGTTATTACACCTAAGGGTGTCTCCCAGACTGCTGAAACCTTATCTCTGATGCCATGTCAGTTGGAAGATAAATAACCTAAAAGAACCCTTTGGTTGTTTTGCTTGTTCAGAGGTGTCTGAGGGTTAAATAAATTATTTTACTACTTTTAAATCAAACATGCTCAGTGTGTGAGGGGTTTTGTGCAGGGGTGTAAAATACTTGAGTAATTTTACTTGATTACTGTACTCAAGTAGCCTATTATTGTGGGGCATTTGTACTTTATTCAAGTACAATTTAAACTGACTACTTGTACTTTTAATGATTACATTACATTTTTAATTTATCTCATGCATATTAAATGTGGTAAACGGAAGCTCAAACGTGCATGCTTGATATGAGAACCAATGATCAAGCACACACATTTCTACTTCAGTTATGACTTTCATCAGTTAAATGTCTGTCTTTAAAAGTTCACCATCAAATCTGAGGAAGCATATTGAGGTAGAAAAGTTGTGTTTTCCCCAAAAAAAGTTTATTCATTATTCATTCTGTTTTGATAGAGCCATTAGCTGTGTAATATATTGGCTGAATGCACAAGATTGAGTGCAAATAAAATCAGTTATGAAAATTTAAATCAAATTTGATTTACAACTAATTTTTTTTAATTAAATGTTACAATTCTCCAAAAAAGTTTTTAAATGAACATTGGATGTTAAATTAATTGTAATTAGTAGTGGATAAGTTGTATTTATAATATGTCATTATGACACAGTGAGTAATTAGGATCATCAATAAATATTTTTTAATCTTTATAATTACATGATTTGCTCATTAATTAATCTAACTAGTCACAAATAATTATTTATCAATATTTGCTGAGAAAAAAACTCTAAATGCCCAAATAAACAATTAACAGATTTATTATCCTTTTAGACAGTGACGTTGAATAGACAACACAAAAGCAGTCGTGGCCTAATGGTTAGAGACTTGGACTTGTAACCTGAAAGTTGGGGGTTTGAGTCTCAGGTCTGACAGGGATTGTAGGTGGGGGGGAGTGAATATCCAGTGCTCTCTCAATACCATGACTGAGGTGAGACCCTTGAGCAAAGCACCAAAACCCCCAACTGCTCCCCGGGTGCCACAGCATTGGCTGCCCACTGCTCTGGGTGTGTGTTCACGGTGTGTGTGCGTGTTTGTTCACTACTTACTGCTGTGCGTGTGCACTTGGATGGGTTAAATGCAGAGCACAAATTCCAAATATGGGACACCATACTTGGCCACACATCATGTCCTTTCCTTCCAAAAAAGTGGCCTTTCAAAACGTTAATGTTGTATGTTTTAATTCTATCACTCTACTTATTATTTTTATAATTACACTGCTCAAAAAAATTAAAGGAACACTTTGAAAACACATCAGATCTCAATGGGGAAAAATATCATGCTG